>OMPJ01038802.1:0-48042 GCA_900312935.1 Carapus acus | reverse complement strand
AAGGGCTTATTGAAAGTTAAATTTAATCTTCCACAATTAGCTATTTCCAGACAGGTAGTCTGGAGGATATTCGTCATCTCTACGTGGCTATGTGCCCGCCAATTACTGCGCGAGTGCCTGCTAATTTTGCCTCCTGTCTTCAACCACCTGTCTCACAATGTCCACGCAATCGCTCTTGACTGCTGAAAGAAACACATTGGCGTATGGCAACAGGACAGCCATCTTCTGCCATGCTGAGCAGTGTGGGCGGGTTGGAGCGGTACAGGGAAGTCCTCAGCGTTTAATAGATGCGATTACCCAAGTAGATTGTGTGAAGCTGGGAGGGAGGGATGAAGAGAGGCAAAAACAATGGCAAGAAGAGATGAATGGAGGCAATATATAAGGTCAGACTGATGGCTGTAACCAGCAGTGATGATGAGGGTCTAAGTTGTGCTCGAATTCCATTTTTGTGGAACAGTCGTCATAGTGAATGTTTTCGTATTGACAAAATGCTGAAGATGGGGGAGAGTACTGCCATGGCATTTCTGAAGAGCAAATCAATTCTCCTTGGAAATCATGACAGAAAGGATTTCAGCACCCATCTTTAAAGTCGTACCACAGGGTCACAGCGACAAAAATTATTTAACTGCACTCAAGTTGTTCCACACAGATTTCAGTCATGTGCACCTGATAGGACCCATGCATCTAGCATACTATTGTTTGCCTCTATAGATCCCTCTTCCTCTTCTGTGGATTAGTGGACTAATATTTCTACAATTGATCACTAGTCTTCACATGGATCAATACCGACTGTAATGAGATTGATTCTTCAGTTTTGCCATTCAGCAGCACTCTATGCACTTTGTTCATTGTATCTCTTCCTGCCCCTCTGCAATTAATGAACAAGTTGTTCTCTTAAGTCACAAAATATTTGTGTCAGCCGTATGTGGGGAGCCTGGCCAGAGCATAGGAGGAAGACTTAGAATCCTAGGTGCTAATGCCAAAAATAGTGTCTATATTTTCATCAAAGAGGGCCGCAAAAATGCATATGAAACCTGAGATTCGAAGCTTTATTGTCATATGTACAGTAAAGAAACAAATTTCCCTGCACAATGAAATTCTTACTTTACCACCTCACACCTGTGTAGAAGAAACAACAGTAAATGCTGCATCACTGAAAAAAACTAAAGAAAACAAAACAAAACTACTTAAATATTTTTTATAATAAAATCACGTAACATGCCCTCTCCAGCACAGGTGGCGCCTCTCTCCCTGACACCCTCCACTCCCTGCTTACTCCGACCAAGTGTGAGGATAAGGCAGGAGTCCACAAGGACTCAATCGAGCAGTGAGGAAGAGCTCCACTTCCACCGGGGGCTTTCTCATTATGCGCTTAGCTTTCCCTCCTCTTCCTCTCTCTCCTCTTCCTCTCTCTCACCTGTACACAGTACATGTCTCATCAATGCATGCTACTAATTCACTTCTTCCCCAGAGTCTTTGTGTCTTGTGCTTTATTAGCCCGCAGACCAAAGCTGGAACACGGCCAGTAATGACCATGATACTGCTGCGCATCTTTACACCTCTCTCTCTCTCTCTCTCTATCTATCTCTCTCTCTCTCTCTCTCTCTCTCTCTCTCAACTGAACAGGTCAATGTAGATGGCTGACTACCTGCAGTCTGGGTCTAGCCGAGGTGTCCTTGCATTAAACGAAAGTTTTTCCTTGTCTCCGTAGCCTCCTGCGTGCCAGTGGAGGAGATGTTAAGTCTCTGTATGTAAATGTTACATAGTTTGAATGTTAGAATTTTGAGAAGCTCTACCTGCGCCATCTTGTAAATCACCTCGAGATTATCAACTCCTGTTGTGATTTGGCACTACAATTTTATTGAAAGTAAATGAACGAGTTACTCATTATCACCCACATTCTCAACAGACATAGGTCATGTCATTATACAGTATATGACATGATAACAATTATCCATTATTCCATAATATGTCACACTCCAACACTATCAGTCCCCCCCTGGATGGTATCAGCTGATGACACCACTAATGAGGCCATCCAGGTTACGAAACAAGAAGTCAACCAATACCAGTTCACCAATACATTTAACTGATGGAATAAACTTACCTAATTATAATAGAATATGTCTGCGTATTATTTCAGCCAGCAATGTTGATATCAATGATCTGTACTTCTATCTGCCAGGGTGCCCTCAAGCAAGGCACTTCACCCCAAATCGCGCAGGGCCCCACGACTCCCTCATGCTCTGTTTTACCTCCCCTACTGCTCGACATGGTTTCTATGATGATGATTGCAATTGGTATGTATTTGCATGTGTGCAGGTCATTTCTATGAGTTTATGTAAAAACATAGCGTGTAAGTAATTTTCACCTTTGGGGTATGAATCAAGTGTGACTTTCTTCGTTTCTTAACTGTGGTATAGTTCAGAATAAAAATGAAACACTGGCTGAAGCAAACACATGCAAGCATATTAGTTGGGGGGAAAATAGAATGTAAAGGGAAAAATTATGTGTTCTCACCCTCTTGGTCTCACTCTACCTTCAGGTTGTTGATCCTTCATATAATTGAATCACTTTTAACACACACAAAAAAAAAAGATAAACCATAGAAAATCTTGATTTTTGACGGCGAAATTGTTGTCTGACTGATGAATGTGTTGAAAGATTTAGTTTCATAGCCTTGGAAAGGGGCCGTCGCCTTTATGTATAGATGTGTATGGAGCGAAGAAATCTGTGATGATGAATCATGATTTAGAGGTTAGAGGCCAGAGAGAGAAATGTGGACTCAGCTCTGCCCAGTGCTCCCCAAAAATGCAATTGATCCCCTACTGGATCGATTCCAACCTGGCCGCAAACTTCAACGCAATCTGTTGATAACTTGTTGAGGTATCAAGCTAAGAGAGTGACAACGCAATGAAAAACAGGACCTCTGAATCTCCAGCAACAGATTGATGAGGAGGATTTCTGTGTCTACATTTTGTTGGACGTTTGCCTCACCAGGCAAATATAAAATACAGTAACTTAAATCCTGCCAAACACCTGACAACCGCCTTTCTCCTCTCCAAACGCCATGGGTAACATAAAATGATTTTAGCACTTACAAATGATTTTAGCACTTACTGTTTTACATTTCACTGTAAATTTGATGTTTGTAAATTTGACTGTTAAGTCTTTCATGCATGGGGTAAAATATTTTGTTAACACCGCAATACCTCCTATTTTGAAACAATGAGGTCATGATGCATTGATGTTTAAAATTGCACCGCACAACACGTCATAAGGAATTCATTCAAAAAAGGCATCTTGAAAGGTGTAGTAATAGACAAGTCAAGCTAAAAAATATATGAGCATTTTCATTTTTTGTTCCTAGTGAGGTGGAATTTACTTCGGAAACATGGATTTGTGAAAGAGGGACCCGACAGCTTTGTTAGATAAATGTGAAAGGGAAGATGATGACAAGAGGAGGTAAACAGATGTAGAAATAAGGGTTACAGGGAGAAAGAAAGATGAGGTTATCGTTGCTAGTGCGCGCGCGCACACGTGCGCGCAGGCACGTAGTCAGACGCACACACACGCACGCACGCGCACACGGCGAAGCACTGCAGTCCAACGTACACACACAGAGAGCGAGAGAGAGAGAGAGAGAAAGATAGAGAGAGAAAGATAGAGAGAAAGAGCGAGAGAGAGAGAGAGAGAGTGAGAGAGGGTTTTACTCAGCCAGTTTCTATTACATAGAATTAATATAGAAACTGCCAGGGCAATAGAGCCATTCATCCCCCCACAAAGCCTTTTCACAACACACTCGGCAAGGACATGCACACCAGTCACTGATACACACACACACACACACACAGAGCGAAGCACTACAGTCCAATGTACACACAGCAAAGCACTACAGTCCCTGTTGATCCAGACTATCCAACCAAGCCGTGGATTGCCAGGGTTGGTCCTTGAGTGTGTGTGTGTGTGTGTGCGTGTGCGTGTGTGTGTGTGTGTGTGTGTGTCCAGAACAAGAATAATGGAAGGATACATATACTTCACTAACAAATCATGTGCAGCTTTGCTGCAGCATTCTGCGCTACTCAGTGCACCTCCATTTGCAATAATTTCATTTGTTCCCCCCTGTGTTTTTTTTTCCCTTCACCATTTGAAAACAATGACAACCTGCGCTGAGGGGCGATTGAAAACGTATTAACGTTTTGCTGTGCCATCTTCACACATCTTTCACTCCACAGCCTGCTGGTGGGAATGAAATACAATCACACCGCAGTGGATGTCACACATTAAACAGAATATGAAATAACAAAGAGCTCTGCACCTGTGGCTCTGCGTGTAGCCCCGCTATACATATTCAAAGGCACAACACGGCACAGCATGACTAAGCGTCTGCTGCAAACACTTGCTGATACCCTGTTGGCGATTGTGTACGTGCGTGCCAGGTCAGACACGGTGGTTAGATGTCATTTGTGATTCTCTCTCTCTCTCTCTCTTTCTCTCGCGCAAAGCCTTAAAAATGTATCTATTTGTTGTAACAGAGAAGAGCAGCGCAGCACAGATGCACCAGTGTGTGTTTGCAGAGAGCAAAAACAACAGAAAAAAAACAACAGGTCTCCAGACTCCAGACCATTTTAAATCGCCAATGGAACAATTGATTACTGTGAAGGAGTGGTAGACAAAATACTGCAAACACCTTGGTGCACAAGGCGCGGAACGACTTCATCACATCTAATCTTATAGAAGCTGCTGCCTGCGCGAGTCTCTCACCGACACATTTCTTGGTTCTCTGGAAAGAGGCTTCACAGAAATCAGAGAGATAAAATCACCGCAGATTCTGGGTTGCTGGACTGTCTCAGGGATGCATTGGGGCGGGGGATGTCACAATGGTCTTCTTCATATTTGGTGCATGCTTGCTGGGGCCTGTTGCGAAGGTAACTGCTACAGTATACTATATGTCTGTGATAGCACCTCATGGAAAATGTGCGGGTGCTCTTTTGTGGGTACAGTTCTTTGTGGTGGTCTGGGTTTTGGTTGATAGTTGTGGTATGAATGGAGTAACAATGTGTGGATATGTTTGGGTGTGTGAGTGTGTATATGTGTACTTTGTCCTGCACATCCTCACCAGTCCTTGTTGATGTGACTGAACTGCAGCAGCTAATTCAAAAAGTAATATATCACTGTGGTGAGTTTTAGTAATATTTAGGAATGGAGCAACTGGCAATGACTGTCAGTCCTAAAAAGATTAAATAAACTATCAACACCGCCATCAATATCTTCACTACTGTTACCTTTTATACATTCCTACACACTCTATACTGTTAGAGATATGGATGAAGGGTCCTAAATGTAAAAATGAGGCAATATCAATGAACAGCGGACCGATGGCAATGGCTTCACCAGTCAAATCTACAGCAAGATTGAAGGCAATTATTTCTCTTTGTGCAATGTACTGTATAGACATAAGACTTCCACCATCCCACCCCCAGCCCCCTGTTGCAATTACACACAGAGAAACACGGAATAGAGGCAGAGAGCAAGAGGCATATTATTGATGATGTGAACAATAATCACTTTTACCCTTCACACTGGACTAAAAAATTCAATCATCACTTCTACCAGTGAATGAGGCTCATTTAAATCTGAGTGAGACACAAGGAAAACCACACATGTGACAGGTGTAGCAGGGAAAAGGAGCAGCTGATATTTCATCAATCAAGAAAGAAAGAAAATATTATCTGTGTCGATCGCATGTCGAATAGATATTTGTATTTGGTTTACAGAAAATGGTGACACACACATACTCAATCACCATCTGTTTATTGTGACCAAGCTCCCGCTGACATCACACCTCCCTCCTCCACCTCATCTCTCTCCTTTCCTGGACATACTTGTATTTGTCTCTACACGCTGGCAACATGTTATCTGGGTTTGTAAATGGAAGTCAAAAGATGAAAATTACGTGGAAAATAATCCGTGTTTGTGTGTGTGCGTGAGCGTGCGCTCTAGCATGCAACTGCCTGAGGTTTCAGGCGATGATAAATGGTTAACACATTTTCAAATGATCAGGACCATTGTCAAGGCAAGATGAATTCAAAAAGTACAGCTGTATAACACACACTTTTTTATGACATAAACACACACACGCACACATACCACACAAAGAGAGAGAGAGAGAGAAAGAGAGAAAGCTGGGCAGTGTGGCCCACAAACCACACTTGACATTGAAGGTGAATGACACTGATGTAGACAATGAAAACACAACATCACGCCTAGGTATCAAAACTTTCTGGAATTACAAAAAAAAAAAAAAATAATAATTGTATAGTTTGTTCGTTTTTTTGGTACTCACATGGCCTTTACCGTGGTAGTGAGATAAGTATATTGCGATCCAGGAAATTAAAGACCTTTATGCTTTCTGGCTACCTGTTATTATAAAAATTATGCTCCAAAACAGGAAAGTTAATTCGGTTTTATTTTGCCAATCTGTTGTTCGGCCTGGTTGGCCATGAGCTTTACTGTAGGACAAGGTTATTTGGTTGGCTGGAACACTCTAGCATCTCCCGACAGAGCTGCTGAACTATTTCAGCCGCTATTTCCAAAGTTTTCCACAACAAAACTCGCAGGGGAGGACACAAATCCTAAGTGTGCTGCTCAGCGACATTCAAACTGGCCTTCAGCGGAAAATAAGACCACCCTGAGTGGATCTTTGCTCTGCTCTGGTTTCTTGAGCCTGCCTCACCGAGGAGGGAGAAATACCGGCTTTAGCGAGGAACATGTTTTTTATTTTCTCCCCAGAGAGATTTACAGCTTGTGTACACGTTGTTCAGGTATCCACAAAGATACAAACACTGGTCATTTTTTGAATATAATGCATGACAAAAAAGGACATCTAATGCCACCCAGTATGTGGCAGAACACTGTGCCTACTTGGGAACTGCGAAGCAGTATCTAATCCTATTGGTCCACATAGCAAAGTGCAGTCCTTTCATACACCATAAAAAAAAAAAAAAAAAAAAAAAAAAAAAAAAAAAAAAATCACAAACATGTGACCATACTGCTTTAAGGCACCAAATATGTGGGCGGAGGTCAAGCAGAGTCATCACTGAGGACATGAGTCACAGTTACATACCATTAAAAATTATTCTACAATATTCAAATATATATATTTACATTTTTTTTAAAAAGCAATACAGATTTTTTTCTTCACATCACAACTTTTCAGAAATTAAATTCAAACTTTCCTTTTCAGTAAAGCTTATAGTCAGGCAAAACTATGCGGTACATTGAGCTTTTCTCCCCTCCTCTTCCTCCTGTCTCTTCTCTCCCTCTCCTTCTCACTTGCATCCATTCCTCACCTGCATCCATGTCTCGTAAATGCATGTTACTAATCCGGCTTCTTTCCCAAAGTCTTTGTTTTGTACTTTATTAACCCGCACACCGCATCTGAAACACAACTAGTGATGACGTACTTCAAATCATCCGGGTCCCGCCTTTGATTGGCATGCTGTGCATCTATTGCTGTGCATCCCTACACCTGTCTCCATCTCTCTCTCTCTCTCTCTCCCTCTCCAGTAAGCACCAGGAAACTGGAAACTATTTAGAATTTCCTCCATCGGGGAAAAAAAAAAAAAAAAAAAAAAAAAAAAAGGCTTACTGGGTCTACCTGTGTCAACATTCACCCCGACACTTTTTGCTACCTTGTTCCGCAGGTTTTTGAGAGAGAATATATGAACTGTACGTGAATGTTAGACAAGTGTAAAAAATGTGTGCAATTGAAAATGTGATGGAATGATGGCAAATCAGTAGTTCCCCTGCTTCCATATGGAGGATAAAACTGAATTGACAGGAAAATTCACAAATCACTGAGGGATGAATAAATGTTGAATGCTTTTAGTAAACAGAAATGGGCAAGACTGCGCACTGACCTGCTATTTGCCTCTAATGGGGAAGATGTAGGTCTGGTTTGATGGGGCCGCATGACATCGCGTTTAAGCCGCTGCTCCTTTTGAGGCAGTAGAACGTTGCTGTTAGGGCTTGAGGTTGTTTGAGATTTTGCTTTTACCTCGCAAAAATATTGTGATAACTTCACTAGCTACTACCACCGACAATCAACCATGTTTCTTGTCGTGATGACATGTCTGTCAGCAGTTGGTTTTCCTACACCACAGGCTCACAGCCCCACATTACAGCTGGATTTGACATGCTGACTTACTTGAAAAGAATGTCATGCACACAACTGGCTCCCACAGAGAAATGACCTTTGTGGTTTAGCATGTAACGAGTCGCACAGTAGACCGCAAAGATAAACTTGCTTCAATATCACAGCTAACTCTGTGCTGCACTACCGTCACTTAAAAATTTGGCCTGGATATGTGTGTGTATTCCAACCATATGTTGGATATACAGGATAATTGATTTAATGGTTAAAAATATGGGTAATAAATTATCCAATGACTTGTCCCAATTTGTTTTGCGGGGCCACAGCTTGCAGCTTTCGCAGGACAAAAGAGCATTTGGGCAGGGGAGTGGGGACGGCACCATCGCGATTGCTGTCCAGATGTATCCTTTGTCTAAGCAGCACCTGTGACGACCTGTGAAATATTGCTTACGGACAGAATTCTCTGAAAGGATTCATCATCAAACTACAATGGAATGGTTCCAACACAAAATTTTCTAATGTGAAAGTACATGCTAGACTGAGAGTGTGAGGGAAGATTGGTCACACATGCAAAACATTTGAAAAATCTAAACTGACACAGACAGACACAAAAATGATTGTGGGGGACATGCAAGTTGAATTTGTAATCATGATCTGTATTTCCACAAAAGATATCACATCCGAAAAATGGTAAAATGAATTGTCAGAAAACACTTTAATAAACCTGTGGTGAAGGCACGATACAGTGAAAAGACATTGTTAACATATTGAAACTGAAAAGCTCTTAAAAGTCTTTAAGAGACATTTGCAGGCATCAGATATTCTCCTTAAAATGAGTGTGGCAGGGAGGCCCAGGTCACTCCATCAGCGACACCACTTATAAGCACAATTTACATTTCTACGGATTCGGAAATCCATCAGGCAATGTCATCGTTCCAAAATGATTCACATTGCAACTATTAAGCTTGGCGATCGATTTTGTTGCTCAGCTTCCAATAAAAAAGTTAATTCATATTTATTTAAAAGAATCTGTGGTATATTTTCTTAAAAAAAGAGTTACAGTTACTTGGATTTGCTTTAAGATCTCAGCAGTTCCATCAATTCTTTGCCCTGGTTGATCACATAAGCAAGTTGAAACGACTTGGATTGGATTGGAGGGGGTCTGAATAATATTTCTACAGTTTGCCAAACCTAAATAATCAATGTGATGTGTGCACCACTCCTCATGTTTTGTTACATTTGTCGCTCTGGACACAAAAACAAATGATTGTCATTGTTATCATACATGGCATTACTGTGTCATTTCTGTGCAATAATTCACTGTAATTCATCTGCATTGTAATGCCTATTGTCAGTGTCTCTCCTCTCCCCTTTGGACTGTCCAAATAAACAATAAATAAACAGACTGAGCTCATGTAATGGTCACAAATGGCTCTGTTGCATACTGTCGATTGTACTGCATTTTTGTAAATTATGTGACTGCACTGTTTGTTGAAAATTCAGCAGTTGCTGGCATCTGACGTGATGGCGCACATTCATGCATGAAGTAGTCCATGCTAAATCCTCAACTTCATTGAACAACTTCATTTGCAGAGAAAAAACGAACGAGACTGACTACCATCCAGCGATTACGGGAGGTCAAAGGTCAGTGGTAATGACTGGAGTGACCCCATGGATGAGCAGCGTTGGACCAAGGTCTCGGGTCAAGAGTTCGAGCTGGTATAGGTAGGAATCATAGCGACGTGTGTCGGCAGGAGGACGAGGCAAATACAGGAAACGCACTGCTGGCGCGGGACACGCCTGCTCCACAATAAGCTTGTTTACAGCCGACAGGAAGTCGTCAGACAGACGTGTGATGTTGCTGGGGAAGCTGTTGGCGTAGTCGTCGATGTTCTCCTCTTCCTCAAATGCATCCATCTTCTTGTCCTCTTTATTTAGATCAGTGGAACCTGACTTCCCAAACTCCTTTTGCCTCTGCCAGTGCAGCGCCACCTGTTGGTCCCAAGGCACGGGGTATACATGCGCTTGAATGCGCAGTTCTTTCAGCAACTGGCCCAACTTCTCCTCTGAGCCTCTCAGGCTTCGGCCTTCCTCCACACACAGAAAGAGACGTAGCCTGGCTTTACGCCATGCTTTGACCATGTTGAGTATACACGCCAGTTGTAACAGGAAAAGAGAGCAGGTGTCAACATAGTTGCAGCTGTCTGGACGGAATAGATTCAGCGGCCAGACGTCAACATAGACAACTCCTTTCCCGAGAGGGGAAGACGAGAGGACTTGTGCTCGATCAAAGCTGTTGAAATATCTGGCAAGCACAACATTCTTTAGCATCTTCATGGCGTCGGCGATAATTGAAACATACTCCTGTGCTCCCATGGCCTTTCCGTGTCCTTCGTTACCACCCAAATCATGCTGGTGGCCTGATGCCCGCAGGGGGGCAAAATGAAATGGAGGCGACTGCTCCTCTGACACCTGCCAGAGGCCAGAAGCATCGGCAGGCTGATTAGCGGCCACGGATGATTCAATTAGCCTGTCCTTTGGCACGCAGTCATCGTAGAAACCCAGCACGAGGGTGTTAGGTCGCATACCGCCTGCAGAATGGAAGGAGAGAGAACACATGAACTACACAAGGAGCGCAGCTCAATCAACTATTGTACTGCTCTTGAATTAAGTGGGAGGTTGCATAGATTCAGACCTTTTCATCTTTTTCATCATGATGAACATATAGAAATGCAAGAAGCGAAGGAGGCTAGTGCTGGGTAGATAGCTGGGAGAGAAGAGGAGAGGAGTGAGAGAAAGGGCTCGAGGACAGATGTGGGGTCAAAAATCAGCACCCAGTCAAGGTGGACGGAAAGAAAGAATAGAGGAGGACTAGGTTGAAAAAGTACAGAAACAGAGTTGGTGAGTAAGATGAGAGCATCTACAGTCATGTCTTGGTTTTGAGGATATAAACCAAGGCACAATCGCACAATTACACTGACCCACATAACTTTCTGCCAATGCACCAACAGTGCACCGTTTGTTATGCAGTATAAATTCAACACATTTTAAAATACAACGAAATTTCAATCCTTGTTCTCAGTTTGTAATTCAGCTGGCACCATCCTGTAGATTCACTTGAAATGCTCACTGAAAGTAGTAATTTATAGTTGATAATAACAGGTTTCTAATTACACAGTAATCATTCGTTCGACGCTGCCAGAACTGACCTAGTCCAGAGATGAAGAGCAGATGCTGGACTCCATGTCTCACAGAGTCGGCCAATGTCAGGTTGACAAATGATTTGATGTTCAGGTGGTCCACCAGGGACAGCCAGGAGTCATACTGGGATTGCAGGGGGTCGGACGGTAAAGTGTCTAGTGAGGAGGAGCACAAAACCGCAACAGGGTGGTCAGAATGTTTGTGAGGGATTCAACAGAGGCACACAAGCAAGAGTGAGATGACAAAAAAAACACAGAGAAGATGAATGAGACCTCGGGTAATGCATTAAGGCAACAAAGAAATGCGAATGGACAATCAGACATCACAACAGCAGCTGCAGTCTAGAGAGGCTTCGTCTCCGGGCTTCATTGAGAATTGCAGAAAGAAAATCATACAATGATTATACCAGATATGAGCTGACCGTACATACTGGATTTAAGGAGACAAACACAAAGTAAGAGGACGTGGTATGAACGTGTTTTAAAAAATGGAGGAGGATGGGAGCTCTGAAATGTCGATTATGGTACTCTTGACTGTAATAATATCAAAATGAAGAAATTCAAAGAAGTTCTGAAGACTCAGTCAGGTGGGATAAAACATTAACATAAAGATATGTAACATAACTTCATTTTGATGGGATTCGTCACCAGGTTTTCTTGGCGTAGTCGTCCTTGGGTTTTCTTAGGTATAGTAATGCTGTGGTTAGGCGTCTATTTTGACTGTCCAATACTTTATCAATCCCAGAGGGAGACCGCCACACTGCATTCCACCCGTCCTTATTATTCCAAGAAGTATTGGGTTGTTCAGTAAGGTGCCAAGGGAGCAGTTAAGGACACCTCGACACTGGCCTGTTTATAGAGGCATTCTGGGATGCAGCCCATATTGTGTGGTTTCAAGATGATAGTGTTTACCTTGGCACCACGCCATCCTCCTAATGGTGTGGGTACCACGATCCCCTAGGGACCTCGCAAAAAACACAACACAACACTGCAGTATCACTACTAGTCATGTTTGTATCTGGGACTGGAGTGATTGGGGCTTATAGGCTCACTCATGGAGAGACTGAGAGACTGAGGTGAACCACTACTCCTCTACACAGACAGGAATCATGTAATGGTTTGGGAAACCAGGGAGGATACTTCTTTGTTGCGTCCCTTAGAAGGCGACAGAGCGGCAAGGGACTGGAAACATCCATTAGTCAGACCTTTGCAATATAGCAAAGGATATCAAGTTTGGTCGTCTACCTCTTTAAGCGACTAGGCTGGCAATAAATAGATGAGGATGCATAGAAAGATGGGTGGGTTTGTGAATAGGTGGATGGACGGATGGATTAACTGCAGAGTTGCCACACAAGCAGAAAACCACAATGCCCATTAATGAGTAACTGAATGCTGAGTTGGACACTGATATTGACAATCAGCAATGGTATACGATTTTCCACTTTTGTCCCATTTATTTTCAGCACAAAAGCATTGACAAACTCTTTATCAATCATCAGATCACCAATTAGGTGGTTTGTAACCTGAAACATTTGTCTTGTTGCTTGTTTGTCCAAGTTGCTCTGGGACAAGGGCACCATGTCTAAATAAATCATGTTTGCTGTGGTGGTTTGGTTCACAACCCCATACGATCACTATGCTCAGACATTCTGAAATGAGCCATACTGAGGCGAAAGCAAGAGAGCATCTGACAAAATCAGTGTGCAGTATTCATCTTAACTGTTGGCAGTGAAAATGTTACTGCTTTTATAGCTAAATTGTTGTGCCAAAAAGTTTTGTTCAAATTTTCTAAAAACTGACAAAAACAAAGCTATTATTTTGTCATCATGCATTTTAAACATTAAAATCATGTTAAATTATCCAGAAATGATTTCCCCTGACGATCCCCCTTACTGTTTTTGATATCCAGCCTTTCACCTCAATTAGGTAAGAGAAAAAAAAAAGCGAAAAATGCTTCTTTACCAATTCAAAACACTGAAAAGTCTTAACTGGGAGGTAAATCACTTGAATTTTGTTTATACCAAGGTCCACAACATAAATGAACTTTCAGAAGGACAGCATAAGCATAGATTAATTTCATCGTCCTTACTGAGATCGCCAAGGTGGACGTGTCCCAGCACATACAATCCGCTCTTCTTTATGTCGTTGATGAAAGTGATGAGGCCCACACTGCTGCGAGGATTGGAAACCATCAGCAGGATCTGAGGCCTCCAGAACTTAACATGATCCTTCCTCACATCCAGCATCAGCAGGTATTTACGCACCTTAGGCATGACAGAGCAGAGATTTAGCAAGGTTAGACCAAGTAAGTTCCCACTTCATCACACTATATTGAATCATCTCACATGTCTCCCTGCAACAGAAAACTCCCTAATTGTGTGTTCGTTTCTCTCTTTTGTATGCATGTAGTTGTTAGGTTGTAATTCCCGATATATCTTTTATGTGAAAACAAATGACAACCCCAATCAAAATTCCATTAGGACTTGGGACTGTGGCACTGACCCAGATCTATAATACTTACACGTGGTGTTTCTTGAATATGCATGACGTGTGTTTGCCTCTGACTTGGTAGTGTGTAGTGCATATCTGTGTATCAATGGATGTGTTTGCCATGCAAAAACACAACTACTGTTATGATTCCAGCATTGCACTCCTGGGTGGCATCAAGGTGACGCATCATTAAGAAGGCTTAACCATGTGGAACAAAAATAAAAATGTAGTCTTGACATATCTATCTCTTCACTGCAGTCTAGTACCATAAATCGTGTTGATGAGCAGCCACTATGTTGAAACGACAGAATCTTGATATGTAAATTTTTTCAGTTTTTGCTAGTTTGAATTTGATGTGCAAATAATTAGCTAAACTGTTAAGCACTCTATACGCAGGGAGAGTTGGGATTAGCCAACCACTTTGAGATGTTTGAATGCATCTGACCATATGACACCTTATTTCTTGGATTACAGGTTTGTGAGTTGTGCCCCTGTGAAAGTTCAAATCATTATGAGAGGGAAGTGAAGGTTTTAGTAATGGTCTTCAAAATGATGCGTTTCTAAAGCACTAGAGTTGCCGTCCGTACAGGATACACATACACGCACACAAAAAGTGATGGTGTCACACAAAAAGAGATGCACAGGTTCAGAGTGACGAGGTGATGGATGCGATGCATGTTCTCTCCACCCATTTGTTATGGTGGATCACTTGATGATTCCAATTCGATAAAAAAGACATGATAATTTTCATATTCTAATTAGTATCCTTCCATATTACCTCTACTTGTGTTTTTTCCTGCCTATCCATTTGCTAATAATGTGTGGGATGTTACATGCTCCAAGGACGAGGTGATCAGAAAACGTCAACATTGATTATCTATTGAAACCGCAGGTCTTCACCGGTAATTCTTTGTATCTAGTGCCTACCTAGTGAGCACAGCACTTGTACAATCAGCAGCCACGCAAACAGGGCGATGATCACTGGCAAATGTGTGTATTAAAGAAATTTACTGGGGATGCAGTGGGCTGTAGAATTTGGTGCTAGGAAAGTGTGTGTCATTTTGCGATTGCACATAATCCCAGGCTTTGTTGTGCATAACAACAAAAGGAAATCACATAAAATCACTTTGACACTTTTTGTAATTGCTGAGGCCCACAGTCGTGGACATTACCGGCCCTACTGTGTTTTCTCTAATCAAACTGAATAAAAAGAAATACTTGAGAATTATTTGTATGTCTGTGTATATCACGAAATTTCATTGGATTTGAGGGGCCTTGTCTGTTCATTATAACCTGCAATGATGAAAGGATACTGATCCATATCCAATAGTTTGTTTTCGACAGCACAGCTGGCTAACTAACAGCATAAATAACAATTTCTGCGTTAGTTTGAACATTTGTTCCAAATAGTTGAGTTTGACATACGCTGCAAGCTTTGCTTTGTCATACTTTGTAGGCAGGCTTTCAAGGCTTTCAATAGAATGCTAATTATGTCATGTCCCTTCCTGTGTGGGAAAAATCTAGCGCCAACAACTTTGAAACCAAATTTCGCAAATTATATCTTACACATAAATACTTTTTATTACAATTGTAGTATACATATAAGTTAATGGTCCAAAGTCATGTCTGACATGAACTTTTCAAGACTTATCCAGTCACTTCGCATTACAGCAAGGAGCCGAAGAGAGGCCTCCATCACTGCTAGCAAATTACAGAGCCACCACCAGATGCTTTGCCAAAAGGAAACATGGAATTTGGGACAGAAACATGATGGCGGAGGAGATCACTTGAAAATGCCCAATGATTTGCGATAATGATAAAAAATTACAGGTCAACTATCAGCTCTGACATGGTGGCTGAAGGGATGAGCTACTTTTACACAAAACTCTCCGAGAGGCCCTCATGTCACCGAGCATTGTGTGTATATCTATACCCATCAATCAAAACTTGAGATGTGATCATTCCTAAATTATTGTCCTCGGAATTGTTAGAAGTGTTATTATGCTAACTTTCGGTAATTGCTGCAAAAAAAGGCAACATCCCAGAAGAGAGGTCCAGCTGGCTCTTGCCATGTAATTATGTGTCTCTCTTTATCGTTCCATTTCCCCTTGTTCACATCTATCACACCATCATTATATCTTTGTCGCTTTGGCATCATCCATCACATAATTTCTCAATCACTCACCCCCTCCCATATTCTAAGAACTTCTTTCTTTCTCACCTCAGTCATGGTACCATCAGCTTCTTCTGACTGACTAAATTTCTTCTCTTTCCCCTCTAAACACCACCATCACCTGCCTGTTGTCTCCTGTTGTGCCTTTGCAGTGAGCCATTTCATCTCTCTTCTGCACTTCAATGTCACCCACTTGGCAACCCCTGCCAGTGAGTGTGTCGGAATGGAGGATGAATACGCATGCAAGATATGGGGGCAAGTCTAGGCATGTGCTTGCTCACAATTTGGACAAATTAATGTAATCACTGAAATTGGACCTTGCAACAACTCGCTTCCTAGTTAGATTGGGAACATAGAGACAAGGAAGGAATTACGTTGAAAGAATGGGCAAGGGAAGTGGGGAGGGTGAAGGGGGAACGAGGATGCAGATCCAGGGAGTAGCAGGAGGCGGCGAGGTGCAATAAGTTAAGTGGTTGTAATAATGTTCCTGCCTCCTGACAAGCTGCTGGCATATTAAGTCACCCCTCAGAACCCGTGCCCAACACCACTAACCCTCCGTCTGCAGCCCTGGCAATGTTTCCTTTCGGCGATAAGCCCTCCTGGCAACAGTGGCCTCTCTCCTTAAGAGCCACAGGCACGCAAAATAGAGGACATGGACAGCTAGATGATGTAAAGGTATATAATCTATGAGTGTGAGTGTGTGTGTGTGTGTGTGTGTGTGTGTGTGTAGAGGGTAGCAGGAAAGGGCCATGTGCAGCGCATGTGTCTGACCATGCACTAAATAGGGAGCTCTACCAATCACACAGTAAGTACTGATATAAATGTGATAGATAGTTGCACAAGGAATAACAAAGCAATATTGTGTGTGTGTGTGTGTGTGTGTGTGTGTGTGTGTGTGTGTGTGTGTGTGTGTGTGTATATGTGAGAGGTATGCGTTTGCTACATGGAGTTTGAAAAGTTGTGAAAGAGAAGTGCCATATCCTCCGGACTATATCGCTCCAGAGTTTAAATTGCACAGGCCCGAAAAAGCAGAACGATGAGGAAAAAAACACATATAAATCACATATGGTTACATTAACATACCAGACACACATTCAGTTCTTTGTCTATGTTTCATGTAGCTTAGTAACTATCAACGTGTAATGCTAGAGTGCTGTTTACCTATTCCCCCTTTTTCTCGATGCTACTGTTATTATAACTTGCCTGAATCGCCTCTTGGTTTTGGATTTTGTGAAATTTATTTCCCCAGAATACCGGATTTATAATCCAGTGTGATTTATATATGGCGTTTTTCGCAACTTGTCCTCCAGAGCGACTACTAGTCCAGAAAATACAGTACTTGAATAATGTAAGGGCATGTTTAACTCAAATTGTGTGCATGTACAGTATGTATGCGTGTCCATCTATGCATGTCTTACCTGGTGAAAAATGAGAGCTTGGCTGATGTAGCCCCAGCTTGATGTGGGACTGAGGTAGTGAATCAGCAGAAGCAGCAGCAACATGAAGGCGATGCTAGCTGAGGCGTAGATGGCGTTGATCAGAAACATCATGACAGCACAGCCCACAATGCCCAACACACAGGTGTGCCAGGTGAAGTAACGAAATGTAGGCCTGGCAAAACAGGAGGACATGGCGCAAAAGGACACGTTAAGTTGATGGTGGGTCTAAAACTTTGCTCACAATGTAAACAATGATCACCAGTCTTATAATTGGTGTGCATGAGAAGCTGTGTGATGGTTGTGCCATTTGATCTGATTCTATGATCACGTTGTCGCATCAGGTACTGCTGTGAAGCTACGGCTGACAAGCAGGAGGTGAAATACATTTGTCAACATTTGCACGGCTACAGGCATGATATGCAGCACAGGAGGTGCGGTTCACATTGTATAATCCAGCCTTCACTGGGATGACAGCACACATTTGGCAATACTTGACCAACAGAAAAAGAAAAATGCTATTTTCTTACCGTCAGCACTTTTTTTTCCTTGACGTTGTTTAATCAGCAGTGCTTACATGCCGGCTAATCAATTGTCAGATGTTGTCCTATATTGCTAATAGAGGTCTAGTGGCTTTGGTGAAAAGCTGGTGATGTAATGCTCTGATGTATCAAAAATTTAACAAAAAAGGATTGTCATATTTTTCCCCAACTCTGCTGTAAACCACAGTAATCTTACTACTAATTAGGAATGAGGGCAACATAATATCTTATTAATGGTGCAAAATTAATGAGACACACATATCAGTTGCTTCACCAGGAGTTTAAATACACAAGCTTCAGCCACATTCATCTCTCCAAGTTTGTGTGCACCCGATTGATTCAATATAATCCTCGCCCATGTAAATGAGATTAGTTTTATATTGATAACCTCGGCCCAGCGTTATGAGCACTTTTATACACTGTCAGGAGTGTCCATAACAAGGAGAAAAAGATTGTTGAGCATAGGATTCACAACTGCCATGTAGAAATATGCTAATGTGTGCAACATGTGGTGAGGCTGCCCTCAAACTAAATTAAAAGGGAAGACGGAGTGGAAGCTAAGAAGAAGCAGCGAGTGATACCAAGACCCCAACCCAATTGTGCTGCTAAACACCTCTGGAAATCAAAGGTGTAGATGGCTGGCATTTTGAACGAGCAATTAGGATTTCCAGCGCACCTATTTTGGAAAATAGTAATAACAAAATAAATAACTCCAAGCCTGCAGTTCCATCCTGGTCTGCTGTAAACACACGTGTTAACAAACTGTGATTTGGCAAAAACAAATATGCAGGCGGCACTGATGGCACAAAGGTATTCATTATTAAACTAACAGCTTGGAAAAACCACATGCATGTGAACAAAGAACACACACAACTTATTCTTTTAGTTACGTTTGTTTCTGTTCCTGTTCCCTGTCTGGTTGTGGTCTGCCTCTTTCTGTGTTTGTTTCTCTTTCACTGTGTTCATGAACAACCTGCTCTGAGTACAATCAAAATGTACATGAACTTTACAGTTGGGAGCATCAATATGTAACCCTTGCACATGGTGTTGCTCACTACAAAAGTTATTGAAATGAGGCGATCTATGAAATGAAATTAAGGAAATATAGTGACGACTTGACGATACATCTTCCTCACCAACGCCAGATCCCTGGTCGATGAACTGAGGCTACAGCTGCATTCTGCTGCTTTCCCATTAATACCCTTTTAAATGCGCCGGAACTCAGCACCCATCTTAATTTCGTCACACTGTGTGAATTGTTGTAATGAAAATAAACATTCCTGATCCAGACCACAGTGAAATGATTTATCAGTTTAAAACTTGATAGGCAATGATGAACCAAAAAACCGAGTTAAATATCGTCAAATAGAAGCTAGCCCCTGAAAAATGATATGATCTTGCGGTTTGGATCACAATCCAACCCTGTCTTCAAAAAGAGTTTCTCTCTGCTTTAGTTAAGCAGTCAGCAGTGGTATTTCTCACAATTTTGCTTGTGCAATTTATATTGTCTCAAATAGGAATAAGATGTAGAGAGATTGGAATTGTTCAAATGACACAAGCTCCATCCCAAAATAAACCTGGCAGGTTTTGTAGACTCCAGCTCTTATTGCATACCTTAAAGAAACCTTAAAGAAGAGTGATTGTTGAAGTGGAGGAGACACTATCGTACTCACACCAATCTGTTAAAAGATATGATCCTCAAAGCCACTCTACAAAGGCTCTGTTTGGAAAGCAGTTAAAATACATTGATCCAAAATATGGGTTGCTAAGCTGTAAAACTGCACAGAAGTATTGCACAAACTTTGAATGCACCTAAAGAGTAACAACAAAAAGATTCTAAGATGTTATTTCAGTGTTACTTTATACTCTTTATATTGCCAAACCAGATTTAACTAAGAGCACAATTACAGAGAATGACATTATCTGGACTGGTTGTTGCAAAAAAAACCTGAGGCTTGACAGGGATCAAGTTTGAGTAATGACAAATTCATGGGCAGCATTCTGGCCTCCAACTGGCCAGGTTCAGCTGGTTGCAGCCCAAAGAATATTGATACAACATCGAAATAGGAGGGACGAGGTGTTGCCTTATGAACAGATACACATTCCAACAGCCAGTCAGAGCTTTGCGTCACGTTGCTTGTATAGCCAGGTTTGACAAAAAATGACAGACAGCGTGGGTTTGTCATTTCATTGTTCATGTCTAACTCTTTATTGTCTAATATATAATGTGGTGGTCTCCTTTTCAAACTGGTAAATGTATTTCATCTTGCAGCTTTAATTAGCAGTGGAACTCCTTATTTTTCTTCTCAGTTTGTGCAGTAGTCAAGTAAAGCTGTAAGCAGTTCAGTCAAATATGAATTTGATGTCACCCACACTCTTCCACTGTTAAACCAAATTTTCTTCCCCACCAATTCCTTCAGTATTTGGTCTTATCTGTGAAGTTGTGCAATTATGATAAAAGCTCGTCCACTCACTCAGTCCTCCCTCTACTCCTCTCTTTTGTCCCCACAGCCCCATGCTGATCGCCGGTAATGGCCCCTCTCTAGGATCACCTCATGCTCACCCCTCTCCCATTGCATTTGACTGATGTCACTTAGCTGACACAGCAAAAGCAACAAGAAATAATCGCTGCCAAATCCAGTGCTCGGACAGAGAAAGAAGGGAGGCGGGGAGAGTGTGAGCGAGAAAAGGAGAGAGAGAGATGAGGGGCATGGGGTAAAGAGAGACCTTTAGAGATGAGGCAGACACGGCCTTCAGCCAAATGTGCCGTCATGTTGGACGAGCTTGAGGCTCTCTAAATTTAGTGCACGGAGACGGAGAGATGGAGAGATGGAGAGATGGAGAAAGACAGACTAAAAACAGACACATGAAATCAGACTATGACTGGGGCAAAATTAAAATCCATTACGAAAATACTGTTACTTTCAACTGTAACTGAGTGACTGTTTTGATGAGAGCGCCTCAAATCTAATTTCAGCCCCTCTTGTTGATTACAGAGAATTCTGCTATGGGGAGAATGAAGGAAAAGATGATTGAATAGGTATTCATACATTACTTTGCAATTATTTTCACCCACGGTTAAGTCAGTTGTTGGGGGACAAGAGCACAGAGAAGAGACTGTGCTTTGAACAGATTATTTATTGTCAACTAATGTCATGCATAATTTCATGACCTCATAAGGACTTTCTAACCTTCTAATCTTTTGTTTTGGCTTGTTTTTTAAACTCATCTATTCATGTGCATTTGACAGTCCAACTACAGTTCAAATAAACATTCATATTTCTAAAGGTCCTGTGAAATCACTCGTTTTGGCAACGAATAGACATGGCATAGTACTGTCTTTTATCCTAGAGAGCAAAAGGTTCAGCCTGTCGAGTCAAATTGGTTTAAGAATGACAATTGTGCTAGTTTTTGATAATGGAGTTGTAGACTGTTGAATTTAGTTTAATTTAATTTAATGTTTCTGTTGAGCTGCCAGGATTAGTGTGGTTCATTTCCCTGCTCCTTAAGGTCATTGCCATCAGTGTGAGGGTCTAGGTTGTGTCCTGAGCTGTGGCTGATAACCATAATTTGTTTTTCATTGTGTGTGCATCTGTGTGTGCATGTTGAGTTGAAGTCGTCACTGTCCATGTTATATCAACAGCAGGGCATGCACTTTTCCCATGGGTGTAGAGCACACAACTGGAGCCACAGCTGATAAAGCTGGTGCCAACAAAAGCGGCTTTACACAAAACTAACACAATTCACATGCAAAACATCATTGTGCAAAAATACTGAAAAACACACAGCAAATCATTACACATCACACATCAGTGGTTCGATCCAAGCTGATAAGTCAGAGGGGCACAAATTAAAGCCACAAAAGTACATACCATTGCTCTCCTGCTGTTGGATACAGTCACACACAGGCACACATTTAAACAGACATCGTTCATACTGAAATATTTCTGGTTAATTAGAGATGCTAATTACAGAGCCCATGTTGGGGGCGGAGGGCTGCACTAAATGGTATTTGATTATTTTCGTCAGTGCAGAGAAGCGGGAGCTTAAGAGGAATAAAGGAAACGGAGCAAAGCCACCCAAAAATAAACATAGCTTCAAATTGACAAACAAGTGGCTTTTAAAGTGCCCTGTGACAAGCAACAATTGCCAACAACGGCTTTAAGTGCATAAAGGGAGCTGCCAGTTAAACAAGATTCCTTATCAACTCGATGGAACTTCAGGTCTCTAGCCAGAGGGGACAGCAAGATCGAGGAAAAGTTTACTTGCTAACTTTGTGGCCTGCAGCCGTTATGGCGATAACAAGGCATGAGGAAATTGAAAAGGCCTCCAGTGCGGTGTGTGGATGGAACTACGCATAACTAAGTATCCTCAACACTTTGTCAAAATTCATGCTTAAAAGTAACTGTAGATATCCCTTAGGATCGCCACACTGGATTATCTTTTTCCAACCCCTCCTATCCTTCAATTTCCAAACTTTCCCAATTTCACACAGGATCAATAATATATCTACCTATCTAACTATCTATTCATTTATCTATCCACAAATCTAATATATATGGTTTGCTATTTATGGGACAGCTCTGTTAAGTTAACATGGCCTCCCAATGTGTGTATTCTCTGGGTACTCTGGCTTCCTCCACCACCAACAACATGCACAGTAGGTGAACTGCATGAACATTAATTACCCTTAGGATTGAGTGTGACAGTGAATGATTGTTTTTGAGTGCCCTGCAATGTACTGGCGATCTGTCCTATACCCTGCTTTAGCCCTTTGACAGCTGGGGTAGGCTCAAACAGACCCCCACGTGAGCCTTGTGAGACCCTAGAGAGGATCAAGCGGGCCTAGAATGTGGACGACAGATTTAAGTAGACACGAGGATTAGATTTTAATAAGTACGACTTGGTTCCAATCATTCTTGTTTAAGAGCTGCTCAAAGGTTAGAATTGTTTGTGAGCAGCATAATTCTTATCCTAACCAATTGTCAATATTTACTGATGAGTGCAATCACAAGGAGACACAAAATGCAATATCAATGCGAACTGCTTATTCAAATTCCAAAAGCTAGACTAAAGCTACCAAAACATTTTCTGCTCCGTGCACCCTGTCCTTGTTTTGCGTATGTACATACTTCTTAAAGAAAAAGTTCACGGACTTTGAATATTCTTAATCAACAGATCAATGGAGTCCTTATCTACAGTACCTACCTAATGAGGTCAGGTATGAGTGAGATGAGGCAAGCTATATCAATGCATGTATAGTATGAAAAAGGCACAGCTGGAGGTGTCGCAAGAGCCCCCATGACAGGCATGTGAGGGTCAGAGATTGAATCAGACTACTGGTCAATTTGGCTCTATGGTTCTCACAGTGCAGGGTTTCTGGGTAGGGCAGGGTTATTGTTCACAACGGCAAATTCTGCACAAGTTTTCCAGTGCATAAAAGCGTAAATGCAATAAATGTTGCTCCAAACACCATCTACCGATTGTGACCGTGTTTATCTGTACATCATCGACCAGCAATATTGAAAAAGCTAATTACTGTATTCAGCAACACAGCTATTTCTTTTGAAAATAATTCAATTGCAATCTCAAACTCATTCAAGTACTTTCTGTGAATCATAGTACTTTTCCAACCTTCAAAATTTCAACAAACTCAACTTGGACAACCTTGAAATCAATAGCAAGGAGTTTACGAGGGTTTCTCCTGTATCAACCCTGGAAGGAAATGAATCTGAGGCTAGTGCATGTATAATATAATACATTGATTCATTTTTTATCAAAGCTCTACTGAGATCTATAAAAATGAACACAGGAGTCTAAAGTGTCAAAAATGTAAGATAATGTTCAGCTAAAAAAAAATACAATAGTAGGAAAGCCAAGCATGTATCAACAATATTCTTTATCCCTTAAAGCGAGTATACATCTAAGAGCAACATCTTCAAAACACGTTCAAATACAAACACAAACTACTGCTCAAGCTACACTCAAGCTCAGTATGCTGTCATTTAGTTTGGAAGATGCTTCACTTGTGTCGACATCAGTTTAACTAGTCTCTCGGTTGGGTTTTGGTGACATGTTTGGGATTATAAACACATTAAAGCATGTTTAGAGGGAAAACCTGATCAACATTTCACAATGTGGTGTTGTGAGCACTGATAAGAGGCCATGCCATCCACACAAGGTTGTTGACAACAGAGTTGATGATAGATCTGCAGCTATCTCCTTGCATTAGGTCAGTTAAGTCGTTCACGGTGATCTGGTTGAAATACTGAAGAGCAAACTTGGCTATTACTTCTTCCATCCTTTGAGGACGGAACTGAATAGGTGGGGTAGGGGGTGTCTGTTCATAGTTGTTAACCAAAGGGGGAGTGTCGGTTACAGAGTTCTCACATTACTCACCCTACCCCAGACAGTCCCCTTTAGGAAGGATCCTAAATAAATCCCTGAAAGTTTGCTCAGCCACTTAAAATGTTTTGTGCTACTGTGAGAGTGTTGTGACCAGTGTTGTGGGAGTACATGATGATGGAGACTTCATTCGGCTGGCCAATCTTCTTACTCTCAAAGCACTTTGCAGATGTGGACTGCTGTCTTCCAGGACTTTGCCTTCACCAATCAAGTCACAGATAGGAAATCAAGGCAGCAACATGGAGGTGAGGTTTGCAAGAGGTGGAATGGTATCACAATCTTACCATCATACCGTTGTAAGGAAAAAAATCGGCAAACCAGACTGCAACGCACTACGTCTATCAGTCATTTTCCGTTCCCACCTATGAACTGTGGTTAATGACCAAATGAGCGAGACGACGCAGACAGACTGACAAAGTAGGTGCTCTCTGTACGAAGGCTGGAATTCTCCATAGTGACAGGGACGGAGGCTCACTCAAATGTGAGGGACTGAATACAGCCTCTCCCCTTCATATACAAGGGAGTCAGTTTAAGAAGTTTTGATGAAAAAATGGTTCTTGGTGACACACGTGTAGACAGATGGGACAGACTAAATCTAAGCACTGTCCTGTGTCTTGGAATATTTGGTCAAATCTAATTGATAGAGTTGTGGAAGGGGAGGTCTGAAAACCTCATCTTGACCTGCTTTACCTGCTACACTGGCACCCTGATAAATGAAGATGCATGGATAGATGGATGGATGGAGAGATGCTCCAGCATAGTCATTTAGATACACTCAGTTTAAGTATTTTGTTGTATCCGCGCTCTTCCAACACAGGGAGATCCTAATGCCGAATCGAATCCTAATATATTTCACTTGAAAAATCTAATTATGGAAGATAGGAATGCAAATTTATTGGTATGACATTAATTCAGCAGACTGTAAGTGGACGTTAACTACCAACCCTGTTCACGGAAACACATTTTTCACTAAATGTGCACTCATTCTGAGCACTCATTTTACTTAGGTGTCCAAGCAGTCCATTAAATGTCAAATTATTATTTCAAGCAGTCCAGTAAAAGCCAAATTATCAGTATTTCACACTCAACTCACCAAAAATTGTTTCCATCACTCTCCATTTAAATTTGACATGATTACTTGTTGCACATTTCATCAGCCAAACAATAACACCCCTGAAAAAGTCCAGTGACAAATGTATTTAGGATGTTGGCGCTATTGTTTCTCTCCTCTCCTATGTGGTGTGGACGCTACAAACAAAGTGCAAGTGCAAATTCGTATCAATTAACTAGTTTTTGGAGAGATAAATGATGAACAAACTGCATTTACAATACCCTGGCATTGTAGGGAAAATTGATCCTCTAGTACGAATGTGCACACTAACAATGTTCCAATCTCTATCTCCATATATCCTCACAAGATAATTTAGATACGGCTGTTTGTTTTCATCTGCTTATCAGTGACTATCATTCGATGTTTATTAATTCAGTTTTTTAATTATTTCTGCTGTCATCTCAATTGTTTCATTTTACTAAAAATAAATGTAACAATAAAGGAATGTCAGTAAACATCCTCTGCATGAGAAACTAAGAGCTCTCCTCCATTGTTTGAGGTTGATGCATGCTGGCTTAACAGTATTACTACATTCTGATTTGTTAAACAAGGCTGGTTTATCCTTCGTGTTAGGTAGCAGACATATTGTTGCTTACCATGGACGACTGATATTTGACTTTTCACTGAAATTCATGAAAGGCAATGGCGCAGTCAATCTGTCAGGTGATAAAAGATATTCAACAGGTCCTCCCCTTATCAACAAATCAGATGGCAGCCGGTGTGCCACAAAATGGGCAGGCGAGTTTGGAAATGAGTTCAATTATTGTGGAATTATTTGTGTGTGTGAATGTGTATTTTATGAATTCAAGACTGTGGAATTCAATAAAGACACAATAAAAAAATCAGCAAATACTGCTGCTATATAAACTCCAAGAGCCAGTTTTATATATTGTTACTTCTACATTTCACATAATGGTGGTATATACCTAGTAATGACCCATGCACAAACACACCTACAGGCCCACTCACACAGATCCAGGAAAAGAATCGACAAAAGAAATCAGAGTATGAACAGAATCAAAAAAATTCAAACTCTTTCCCTTTCTACATGTCTATTTCCAAATGATGTCTGTCTGTATGCATACGCATACAGGTATGGATACGGTGAGTGTGTCAGTCTCCCAATCAATCAATGTGTACAATTTAACCCAGATGGCAAACTGTCAAGTCTCATAAATGTGTTGTACCTGAAATTTGGTGCAGAAGCCCACTCCAAAGCAAGGCAGGCCAAATCCACAGCAGCATACACCAACAGGAAGAAAATAGTCACAATACTGGCAATGGTGTTGAGCTTCCCAGAAAATAACACGAGCTGTACAACAAAGCAAAGACAAAGAGAGGAAAAGGGAATTATTGACCAAGAAAAGAGACGTTGTTGTGGATGATGTAATTCTTCAATCCGGGTCATGTAAATTCATCTCTTGAAGAATTATCCCATTACACATTGAATGCTATAATGAATGTAACAAGGATTCTTGTGCGTATATTTCATACATCAATGTAACGAAATGAAAAAATGTATCTGTATGGAATATTTGATTCTTTCACTTACATTAAGAGGATGTGTTGGATGTGATGTGGTGTTATCATATCTATCTACACAATTAACTACAGGAGGTTATGACTTGTTTTGACTTGAGCGGTTTAAATTGTCAATACAACTCTTGCGCAGGAACTAGCGGTGTGCAGGGGAAGAATTTGTGGTCAAGCAGCAGAGCAGCAAGAAAGATGGCGTTGTGTGCACTTCTACATTACCACAGGTAAGCAACTTTGTCACAATTTAAAGGGTAAAATCAGGTTATGGAACGTCCACTCCATCGCGAGTCAAGGCATAGTCATATTCTGAACATCTTGTCAAAATTATCCATTTGCTGCAGTGATTCTGAACTGTGGCCACCATTCTGTAATGTAAGTGGTGCAGTACAGTGGAAGGTGTTTGGAGGCTATACAGTATGTGATGCATTCCATGTAGTTAAAAGAAGAAGGAGGTAATAAGTATAAAAAAATGTGATCTGGTATGCATGTTCATGGCACGTTCAATCACCATCATCGGCTCAACCTTCCCTGATTTGTCCATCATTGAGAATGCACGGAGCTTCAAGTGATTGCTCAAAGGGGAATATTAATACAGAGATCACAGGAAATTTTGTTTTTCTACTCTAGCACACAGTAATGTATGATTTAGAACCATATATACATAGAGTGAAAACATTCCACTCTAGATTTTGTGGAAGCTCTGTAGCAAACTACTATTGGTGTTCAAAAGTGGAGATGGAAGTAAGCGGCAACTTGGACTCTCAACATTTTGACCCCGGGCCGAGGTAAGCTTGGCAGCTGAGAGAGGAGAAACAGTAATGATAGAAAATTGAGATTAATGATGCCACATTATTGACAGGCAGGCAAAGGGAGTGTGGCAATGACACATGGGAACTGGATGCAATGATGATAAAGACAAGGATAGAAGGAATAAAAAAGCATGTGTGGGGGGGGGAAACAGGGCAAGGGCAATAAAGAGTAAACAGTAAAAGTGAGATGGTGAAACTGTTGGTGACCTCTGGCCATTAAAGCCAGTGGGTGACAGTCTACTGCTCCCCAATTCACAGCCCAGCACATTTCAAAAATTCAATCGGCATTACCTCAGGCACATGTAAGATGTGACATAAAGTCACTTTGCACGGTATGTTGTGTGCTGTGCAGTACAATACAATTTGTTGTGGAATTGTAGGTATATCTTATTGCAAAGAAGCATGAATAAATTGTGCACTCAACTTACACCAAGTGGAAGTGGTGTGAGAACTGCAGACAATGCTGTGTATTGAGATAATTTCACCTGTAAATCAATCCAGAAAATTTGCCAAAAATTGTGCATTTTGCACAATTTCTTGCACAATAGCCATTTTCCCCATCATACCTCAACCCAAACTACTCAATTCTGTTCACAGCTTGGATCATCTATTTCACTCACTTGCCCTCTGCTTTGAAGTACAATAAAAGTAAAGGCCTTGAATTGTGCCTTTCTCCATCATTCCCGCACCTGCCCCCTTCCATTTAAATCTACCACTGTGTGAGATCGTTCGAGGTGAGATTACAATCAGACTTTTGTCATCAGTGAATCATTCAAATAGCACTAGAATACACTGACAGAAAGAGGACATGAGAGTCAATGATCTCTGATGGCAGCAGTGCCACAGCTAAAGATTTCCCTATAATTGCTCTTTCTCTACTACTCGAGAGAGGCGAGGAATGAAGAGAGAGGAACGCAAGAGGCACATACACACAGGAGGCGAAGGAATAAGAGAGAGCAAGATCGAGGGAGGGCATGGGGAGTAAAGGACGAAGAATCTTTTGGCCTTTCACCCACACAACCTTGATAATGGTGGGATAAGTCAAGCGCTCTGCTCCACAAGACCTCCTCCCCACTTTAGATTTTTCAATGTTCTGCATTCTTCCAATATGTCTGCCAAGACTGGCTGCTTTCCTCTACTCAGGTACAGTGACCAGTAACCCTCAAATCCTCAAAAGCACTGTGTCATTCTGCCGATAGTTTCTGCAGCCTGGCCAGCCGTCAAGGAGTCTCTGTCTCTGGTTTCTTGGTCTTCAGTTACACAGGTTGATCTAGAAACTGTGTTAACTGTGAGTAGCAAGCTCCAGAACAGAAAATAATACACATGGTAATGGTGACTGTTGTGCGTATGCTCTACAGGTTGGACACATGTCTGAAGAGAAAAGGTTTCTGGGGTAAGTGGGATGATGTTGTGGAGAGTGTCCTCAGGGGCAAAAGATTGGTCATCCAAGCAACAACCACGGATGCAATGGACAGAGGATGTTGGAGATGGAGCTGCCAAGTAGGGGAAGAGGAGGAAGACCACAGAGAAGGTTCATGGATATACAGTAGTAGAGGGAGGGCAAAAGGTGTTTCAGTTGATGATTGGAAGGACAAAAGTAGGTGGAGAAGGATGGTCCACTGTAGCAACCCCTGAGGGGGGCAGCTCAAAGAGGATAAGCAGTTTATTACAATTTATCATTGCATCTACCATGAACATCAATTTGATAGTCCGTTACAGTATTGACAAGGATCGTTTTTTACTTAGTCTGGGTATTCATGTATTGTATCATGACGGAGAAACTGCATAGCATGTTTAAAATCGATCCCCAAATCTAAACAGGACAAGCCTTACTGAAGTGAGCCATTAATTATGAATTTCACATGGCTAAATTCAATTCAATTGTGAATTAAGATGCTCTCTTCATTGGGGATCTCCGTGTTCTCCCTCTGGCAATCTTAGCAAACAATAGTCAACAAGACAAATTGCTCTAGCGTATGGGCTTTGAATGAATAATGAGCGGGAGAGATCATTTGAAATGCGAATTTAAAACTTTGCAAAGTAAATGTTTTGTTACAAAACTGAATGGGATCACATCATCACTCTGGGTTTAACAATAACACTCTGCATGGCAGAGTGCAGGGTTGGCTTTGTTCCATTACCAAATATACTTAAAATGCTACTAAAGCAACGTAAAACCTTCAAGGATTTGTTGAGATTTGACTTGTGTATAATGTCACATCTATTTGCACTGTGGTAGAACATTGGATTGTCAATTTGACAATCTGTATCTGGCAGATAAAAACACTTGATAATGACCGATTATACTTGAATCAAGGTACACTACATTTTATTTTTTGCAGATACCCACAGGACTATTGTGCAATTTACCGGCATTAAGATAATGAATAATGTGATTTGCCTTATACTACAATTCTATTCATGGGTGTTAATGACCTCACAAAGCACTTTATAAAACTATGGCTACTTTCTGTACCATTTCTAGTTCCCTTTCCTAGTTTTATGATTACGATAGACATTTATGACATAATCTGTTTAGTACAGGTTAGTAAATTTCCAAACCACAACCAAGAGCCATAGCACTTGATACTGGTTAGTTGATGAAGACGTGAGGAAGAAAGACACTGCTATGCCCAGTGTGTCTGGGGTGTCCAAGAATCTAGTCAAAGGCCAACATCCACAATGACTGCATCACAGCGTTTTCCAAGTTAAATAATGTGCTCAGACAGAAACCATTTGCTATTATGCACTGTACACCCACCAGGGAAAAATATTTGGCTTGGAAACGTGAGCAACAAAGTGAACATCAACAACCAATACATGACCTGAACATGCAACAATTGGACTTCAACTTAAGCAATGGCCTAGATGACCAAGGACCTCCACAGAAAATCAAACCACATTTTGTGGTTTGGTAGACAATTTCATTCCTTGCTTCCCTGTCCACCTACTTGCACAAGAAACCAGGAGATGAGCACAGACACCCAGGGGTTACCACTGTGAGATGTCCTTTTAGCTGGAGACAACACCTTACCTACAGAAACAGAGGAAAAAAAGATGTTCAACAAAGAGAGGTGAGGAAGAATTGCTGCACAACTATTCAAAATAGCAACATCAAGAATTTGGGGTATTAAGATTGCCAACGCATATGTGTATCTATTCCATTCACAAACCTTGCTTTTGCAAGATTTTCTGCTTTTCAATTTCATCATTATAGTTTAGACATCATATTCCTAGTTAACTTTCAAAAGAAACTAAGTTGCACATACAGATTGCAGATAAGATGCTCTTTTTCTGAATCAGATTCTAAGAGCAACTGGAATGTCTTCCATTAGTTCAGTTCGCATTTTAGATATTCTATATTATTTTGGTTGTGAAACGAATGAGGTCCACTGTTTAACACAGAATTATGCTAGGTGAGGTCATCAATATAAGTTTCAATATTGTCCAGAACTGTCCACTCATTTAGGTCATACAATAGATGCTTTTGTTCTGTTTATAGAAGGAGAAAGTAATGTCACTCCTTCAGGTCAGATGGTAAGTTAAAGGACCACCAACCAACTAAGCAGCTCACGCAACAAATGATAAAGTCAAATTCAAATCCCTTCCCATAATGACCCATCAAGTGAACAGTTACATCTTCGCCAATGCTCCACTCCGTAAAAAGTCTAAGATTCCGATCCATTGAGTTATTAGCATTTCCTCCATTGTTATTCCAATCACAAATGGGCACAGTCCTTCAAATGTCAATTTACTTAAGTCTCTCTGCAGCATGCAAATTATATTTTGGGCTTCAGAAGATGTGCAACTCATCCGAGAGCTGAGGAACACAAGGCTGAAATCAGAGTGGAGCAGAGATTTACAAAGAAAATGGGTCCCAAAAACAAAGATGAAAATATGGATACAGGAAACCAATTGAAATACAGAGGTGTGGCTGGATAGCCTTGGCAGTGAAAAGGGTGAATTAGAATTTAAAAAACTTAATTTAAGACCTAAACATGTAAAAAGACCAATCAATGGTACGCAGGAGGAGAAGATGCTGAAACGACATACTCATGTAGAGCAGTGTTTACCAACCTTTTTTCATTTTTTTTGAAAATTTTTTTGACATTGTAAAGAGTTCCACGGCACACTCGTGTGCTGCAGAACAGTGGTTGGGAAACACTGACGTAGAGTATTAAATTAATATTGTCAATCACAGCAGCATACGTTGAAGGCCTCGGTCTTTCATTCCAAGTTTGAAGATTGATCATACTCCTTTAACTTTAAAAGGGTGAAGTGCAATGGAGCTTGGCTCGATGTTACCACTCCTGAGAGAAACTCAACTAATACAGCCATTCATCTACCTCTGAAACATAAACCACACACACACATAACAAATCCATTTGCAATATTTTTAACGAAGGGACAATGCAAGAGATAGGAAGGTTACTCAGTTACTAATAATGACAAGACAACTCAGCAAGAGGAGTCGATACAGCCATGATCTGGAAATAACATAGCATTAAACCCTAACCTTAGCGAGGAGACCCTCCACTTTGTGGCCGATCAGCTTGCTAAAACTGTATACAAAGCGTACTTCTATGCTTATACCATTAGTGGCATAGGTGGAAATGTTGGTAGGTAGGTGGGCAGGTAAGTAAATAGGTAGGTACTGTATTGATTTATTGATCTATTGATCCAGGAATATAAGAATATTATATAAAACTTATCAATCAAGTTAGGCAGGTTACCCACCAAACAAGTCATCTCTGGCGAGGGCATACAGAATGCGAGAGGCTCCAATAAGGTTACTCATAGCAGCAGAGAGCGTGGATGAGTAAACACCAATTATGACGAAGGGATTCCAGATGTTGATGTCCCTTAGGAAACTATAATCTCTCTGAAGCAGGATGCTGTGTGGACAAGAGGAGAGGCAGAAGTTTAGAGTCATCACTTTGGACTAATGGTGTATGGACGAAAAACATGCAAGTTAGATCATCTAATTTTTCCTCTAATTGCAAATGTAAGTGAAACAATTAACCGATATGCAATTTTTTCCGAATACGCAGAAATCATTCCAAAAGTCGAAAATGAAATCAGTGGACTGAAATGCACAAAATGCTACTGAGACAAACGTAATTTGACAACTTTAAAGGTGTTTTTTCTAGTTTGTCTTTCTGCATGTCTGGATGTGCGCACCTTTGTGCATGTGAGTGTACGTAGGAGATGATGCGGTGTATACTAGAGAGGGATATCAAAACTAATTGTAGAATGTGCAAAGTCATGGTCTGTAACGTAACACTTCATGTCAATATAACAGCGAGAGGGGATAATTTGGGTGAAAAGTATAACTATTGAATCAGTCTCATTCCCTCTTTGCTTGCACAAACACGTTAACATATCTTCACACAGAACTAATCTATCTACCCCACCTACCCACCTCCATCTCACTCATCTTGTTTTCAACACCCACTGAAATCGGGTTTGTTTTGCCGGTCTTTACTTTCACTCTGTCCACCCCCTCCCTTCTTATCTCCGCTTTCCTTTCTGTCTCTCCGGCTCATGTAATTAAGAGTCATGCCACGTTTTCTTTCAGGTCCGGTGATTTTAATACTTATTATCATGGCCTTATTAAGTACTGTTCTCTTCATACAAAGATCTGAACACACTATTATGTTATAGAGCTCAAAAACCAAAGGGCATTCACACACGCATGCAGTCACGCACAGAGGCACATACAGGCTTTATATTATCACAAATCCACTGAACTTCTGTAGACAAGTTAATGTCAGTTCCGAAATTAGGAAATGCCGACAACTTTGTGTATGAGAACATTATAGCTTGGGTATTGTTCTCTAAGCTTTATAAACTGATTTAATCAGAGACTGTGGCAAATTCACAGATACAAATACCATTAAGTGGGCTGATACATATCCCATTTCTGAACGAAGGAAATACGAGTAATAAATGAAAACTGAGCTTCATGGCAACTCTTAGTTAGTATGGTACTTCCAGGCAGATTATCAATTTGTACTGCACGCAGCAGGATCCGCTTAAATCACAAAAAAATAACATCTCAAACAGACTCTCAACAACAACTCTGCTATAAACTGGTCGACAACAATGAGAAATGGTGTGTGTGTGTGTGTGTGTGTGTGTGTGTCTGTGTGTGTGTGCACTCATGCACACTCACACCCACGCTCACAACAGAAAAAAGAAAGAGGGATGGAGCAACATAGAAAGGGAGACAGTTTGTGTGACCATGTATTGAGCCATAATGAAACGGACAATAAGTCTTGACTCTGTCTTTCATGTTTGTGGCTTTTAGACCACACCTAATGCATTTGTGGGCAAGATAACATTGCGCTCATATTCATCTATGTGTGGTGTGAGTAGTAATCATTGATCAGATCATCTAGTTGAGATGAAGTCTTCCATCCAAATGAAGAGAGGGGACAAAAGCGTGAGAGCACGAGAAACGGATCAGAGGAGCTCCTTTCGAAGAGCTGGAAGCAAAGCTAAATGAATAGAAGGGCATCTGCAGAGGTTGCTTGATTGCTTGTACTCCTCCTTGCTACCCTCTCAGCCAATTTGTTTACCATTTTTATTCATTGTATCATTTGTGTATTCATGTGTATTAACTTTTTAATCCATCATTTCATGTTTTGTTGCTTCAGATAATTCACTGGCACTTTTAGTGGAACATTATGGATTAATTATTTGCTATTTTTAAAATGGGGTGAAAAATTAAGAGCTGACAGGATGTGTGAGGTTATTTGTGTATGTGTGTTTGTTTGTGTGTGTGTGTGTGTAAAACACCAGCATAAACATTCCCCTCTGTGCCTATTCTGGTATAATCCTGATTATCCAAACACCTACAAGGTGGGGTCACTGCTCATCACAACAGCTATAATGACTCTTCTGGGCCATTCAGTTTCATGACACTGCAAGAACTACTTCAGAATGTGCCATTGATGCTCAACTGGGAACATCATACCTTGTTAACAAAATGTTTTTTATTCATGTTTTTCACTTGTAACATCATTGTAATGCTCATTGAACCATTATCAGACCATTACTACGACAACAACATGAACATCTTGGTGAGAAGTAGGAATCTAAAGTGGCAGGGTTTGACACACAGGGTATGGCATTTCTACTAAGAAGAACTCTAATCACAAATGTGCCCTTACTGGCACGGCATGATGCTTGCATGCCCATGAATCCACTTAAATGGTGCTCATCTCCTTTCTGGTACATAAGCTACACTATACTATTTTAACCAACCCTTTCTTGAACACTGGTAGAAATTCTGACCGCACCATTCAGCATTCAGACCACCTCTCACAGGAAAGGATTGAAACGAAACACAAATGTTAAGTATGCCCATTGCCAAAATCCTAAGAGAACATGTCAAAGTCAGAGAAACAGCTGCAATATGTACTGTTGGTCAAAATTTGTAACCCTACTATATGTTTTACACCCATGTGCACAGAATTTATACCTCCTTTTACAAGTGATGGAAGTGGCTCTAATGTCTGGCTATGTTGTACAATTGGCTTTTGTGATGGTCCTAAGACTTGTTACCTGTCTTATAGGTATTTCATTGTGTATTTTGCTACTCTCCAGGTGCGAGAAACAGAGTCAGGTGTGGGTTCACAAAGACGGCAGTAACGTGGAGCTAGAGGCAAGCAAAAACAGGGAAGTGAGAAGGGAGCTGCAAGAACCAGATGGAGAGAACAAAGGAGGGAGGCACAGCTAAATGCCTGTGGTTAAGGATTATTAAATGGGATCAATAAGTAACGAGTGTTGCATGCACATTCCCCTAGTACACACTCTCTCCCTTCAGTCGACCTCCTGTCCATCCTCTCCGCCTCTCTAAATAGTGATGGGGAACACAATTCTGGTCTCTTTTTTTTTATTTTTTCACATGTTGGAGCAAACACACAAACTCCCTGCGCAGCATTTACTCCACCTCACCTCTCTTACCTCCGCCGCACCATTCGCCACACGCTAAGCCGTGCGCAGTGATAGCGGGAGCAGTGCGCGATAGCTCAGGCGCACAGCTGAGAGGGAACATTGCTGTTCACATCTTCAAATATTGGCCAAAGTTTAATGGTGCCGTTATGTCATTTAAATGGCATTTGCTGTCTACCTTCAATGTAAAATTTCAGAGTTCTGAAATGCGCCATCTACAAATGACTTCACAAAATCTGGTTGAAATGACAATAAAAAACACAGTGCGATGCATTATTGTTCTTTTTAGATCTGTAACCTAGTACAATTGATTACTAAGCCTCAATATGACCTGAAAAGGAATTGTTGAGCAGTGACGTGATACACTTTAACAGTGTAACACAAGAGCAACTTCTATTCTCTTATGCTCACACTAATCAAATATACTGCAGATTGCAGATTTAAGCAAGAATCTTTGGTTTATGATGTTTGTTTTGGACAAGCCTCTACGCACTGGGATACTGATTCATTGTACGGTAAATTTTTTTGCAAATGTAAAAATGTTAATGACTAACTACTCAACTAGAATTAGTGCAATCTGATTTGACATCTAGGCCATTCTTTCTATGCGGCATGTCACAAGAAAAAATGTCGTATGGGCTTAAGCTTTGGACTGAGAAGCAATTTCATCATTAAAATTTCACGATTGCAGGTATTCATCACAGAAGTTTTTCTATTATTGAGCAAAATCCAACCTGTGCAAACAATGTTGCAAGCATTCTTTTGAAGGAAATTTGGGTTTTGAGAAGTTTTAAGGTATAGCATTAAGTAAATATTTATTGCCACGGTAAACACAAATGCCAAAACATTTCAAAGCAAACGACCTAAGAGCATAATTTGTCACCCAAATCCTCCCTTTCTTTTGTCTTTCGTGAGACGTTCATTCTTTTGTCTAACTGCATTCCCTGGAGCATTTTAATTCAGCAAGGTTGTGTTGCTGAAAGTTGGCCTTTGCTGTCACAATAGTTGCACCCCCTCAACTAAAAAAAGCAACGGAGACAGCAGCCATGGGGAGGAGGGCACAAAAGTGGGCGCAATCTCTGCAGTAGAGAGATACAGGGTGAATAACAAAAGGATAGAGCGTGGCGATGTGGATGGATGGAAGGATGGATGGATGGATGGATGGCAGACGGGAGAAAAAGGAAAGGGAAGCCAGTGCTGGTGCTGCTGCTACTGATACTGCTGCGGTGATAGTGCCAAAACAGGAGGGCAGGGCCAGGGTATGATGATGGAGTGTTGGAGATATTTGATGGGTTACCTTATGATACATATAGTATTAACTGCATAGGACGGAAAACCTGAGAAAAGTCCAGAATGGTTTGACAGAACAATGTGGATGGTAGCCATCAAGGAACACAGGAATTACAAGTGGGGAAACTCCATACACATTCAAAGGCAAGTGACAGAGAGGTACATCACATCGTAGCACACCACTTAAAACATCCAGCCTGTTGTTAACATTTTCTGTTGTTAACGCCTTTTTCTTCTTGAAACTTTGTTTTTGTCCATTACGCTTTTGAATTTACTCATTTGGCAAGAGCTTTCATCTGAGTACTGTATGTTTGAACAAGCATAAGCATTTGGTCCAGAGAAATCTATAAACAGGAAAGAACAGCTAATAAAATGAGAGTTGGTAGAAATCTCACAAATGTGTGTAGGTGATTATAAAATAGATGTTCTTGGCTCTTGCTCTTGGCTCTCTCTACGTTTCACTTTAAGCACTCAGTGCTTTTATATCGTAGCCAAAATGCCAAAACAGTAACCAGTCCGCATAACCCATCAGTAACCCTGCAGGGAGGGGTTTTTTTCTGTTGCCCTCTTGGGGTGTTAAGTTGTACAGTGTATGGATGGCAAGGTGCTCGGGACCACACCAATGGTCTTTTCAGGTGCTCCTTTTATTTGCTTTTTAATTGTTTATTTGTGTTTCCACACCTGTATCGTATTTTGGTTTGTTAAGTGTTGGACATGAGTTAGGCTCCTTTGTCTGAGAGGTTGGTTTGCCAAGCCAAATTGTGTTGAGCACTTGCTATCGATTGTGGTTTATTGAGAAGTACATAAGTTCTGTTTGTTTTGGCATGTGTTTGTTTGTTGTTTTGGCCACTGGTTTCTCCAGTTGTCACATTGTCGCATTTATTTTCCACATTGTTTTTGACCGTGATGGGTTCTGCATACCTGCCTGCCTGCTCTTGATCCAGCCGGGTTTTGGATTCCCGTTTGTTTGATTTGTGTGTGCCTGTCTGCCTGTTTGTTCTGTGTGTGCCCATCTGCCTATTTTGGACCTGACTGGGTTCCGGACTGTGGTTTTTGCCTGTGGGTCAAATCTTCATGTGTTGTGTCTGTCTGTATGCTACTTTTTGCCCTTGCTTGGACATGGATTCTGTTTGCCCCAATGGACTTTGAAATTAAACACCACAGCTAAACTGACCCCTACCCTGTTTAAACAGACACCTGACATTAACTCTTATAAGGGATAAAAAAGGGCATTTATTGAAGAGACATTTCCTGAATAAGCAATTCTTTCTCATTTCCCAAATCAATAGATCAATGGATCAATAACGTACCTGCCTGAATAAACAAATTGACATGTCTCACACACGCACGCAGACACACACACACACACACACACACACAATTAATAAGTTAGCTCAACGAAAAATATTTTTTTGCTTTTTTACGTATTAAAATACGTATTACATCTTACGTATTACAGATGTTTTTAAATTGACTGATTAATAGATATGCAGATTTCACAGAGACTGATCTGATGGTTACTTGCACAAATAAAGACTTGTTTACACACACAAAACTGGTAAATATCTGGGCAAGTCACTTAAAATAGAAAATCGGCAGGCGTATGGCAACAGACTGAATTATCATGCAGCAAATTTGCTATTACACACACAGTCTCGCCTTGCCAAAGAGCTTGATAAAGTAGCGACAGGGCAATCTGTCATGGCTGGCTAGCTGGTCACAAGGTTAATAGATTCTCCCTATCTCGCAAACCCTCAGCCCGCACCGTCATCAGCAACAGCATTCTTACCATACATGCATATCAGTGATAATCTCCACAACAGTCAAAATCTGAAGCATCTCCATTAACAGTTACCTGAAATCTAGTCAAGAGGTTTCACACCTAAGAAAACCTCATTTCCACTGCACCTTTGACACTTGGAGCAAGACAAGGTGACATCCTGACTGCATCAACAGACATTATTAATGTCATTGTGTATGTGCAACAAATTACCGGGATCATGCTGTGTCAAACGTCAAATTCCTTCACTGATGTTGGACTGCTTCATCAGAACCTCTACATGAGCACTGCACCACTAAAAGCATACTGAAAGTACTTTGACAATGTACAAAGCTTTTAATGCTTAAAACCTGCAGCCCGTCCATCGATCATCGGTGCTCTAAAATCTCTGAATTAACTCTCCTCAGGTATCTCAAGTTCCCCCTTTTATTTATTGAAGCTGGAGCTAGCAAGCAGCTGTAAACCCCTTTGAGACAGTGAATGTTATGAGGAGGACAATCCCATCCATGAGTGCTGCAAAAGGTCAACAAAAGGGTTTCAGTCCATCACCGTCTTTGTTATATTAAAAAGTTTGAACATTAGTATAGCGTTGATAATAGTATACATATGTTTGAAAGAGAGAGGTGGGCAGAAATGATCCAAATGATGATAGTGGGGGAGCTGTTTTTGAATAAGGCTGATTTGCCTGATATCCGACATCAGCAGGCATCCTTGGAGAATACAACTAATAAAAGTTGACAAATTAGGTTGTTATATTCTTGTGTATGAATCTGTACAATTGAATAACATGAGGGTATCATAGTCTGAATTTCCAGTAGCTTCATATTTAAAAAGTACACAGAAGTCAGAAGTTCTCTGGCTCCAGAGTGTGGGTGAAAACCCAAGGCACAATGAATAATTTGCAAGGACTTCCACCTTCAATTACGCCACACAGTTTATGCAGAAGTCCCAACTAAACAGTTGGAATCTTGGATCCTTCATGATTGCAGAATGTTATGTGTTTTACACACACACACATACACACGCGCGCACACACACGCGCACGCACGCACACACACGCACACACGCCCACTCACACACACACACACACACACACACACAAACGGCAACAATGGGGTGGTGATATTTTCGAGAGCCTCCTCGTTGACATTCACTTTCAAATAGTAGTCTTCCTTTTAAGGCATATTAAATTACACCTCACCAAAGGCAGTAATTCAAAACAGCCTTATGCAAAGGTTAGTTTAACTTTTCTGGTTTTCAGTGGCACATTGGTGAAAGAACATGGCTGCCACCCATTGGCTAGGCCAAGCTACTACAACACGAGGCTAAGACGTCAATCTGTCCTCAGCACCATTGTGCTTGAATTGTTGGGCATATAGGATGCACTTGGCTATGCGTACACCGTATTCCATCACCCGCCCACACACACATACATACACACACAGACACTTACTGACACACTCATTTTGATGAGGTGCCTTCGATGCTGCAGTGACTACATGTTCCTATAGTGCTGACTGGACTCTCCCCCGAGTTAGCTACAGAGGGAGGCATAACTGACAGATAACTTCAACTTGAATTGTTACTTTTAAATGAATTATCATTCTCTTTGTCTTAATGAAACAAACAGCTGCCTCCAGGTCAAGAGTTAAGGTAGGATACCATCATATTGCCACAAGATGTACACACTTAAAATACAGTAGGCTCACAACAAGAGCAAGTGGTAAGGCGAGGTATGAGTGAGTAATGTGCTGTTATTGTCTAAAGACAAGCAGGGACGTTATCAATGCAGATCAGTATTACCTATGATGGAAAATGCATGTCATCACTAAATTCACTGAAAGAAATTGGTCAAGTATAATAACCCTGTCAAATGTAAAACTGATCAAGTGCCAGTCCATATTTTTTGAAACTGTACACAGCCAAGAAACTTCAATAATTATGACATAATGTCACAATTGTGCATTTAAAACATTTTACCCTTTTATCGTTATTGTCCTCAATAAATAACTACGTAAGCTGTGTGTTTTGCAAGCCTCAAGTCTCGTGATCATCTCTTGATGCATGCTTTTTAGACAGTCAGAAAGATGATTCTTGTGCGATTACGGTTGTGTAATGCATGGTGTGACAGTAGTGACAATAACAGCCCTATATTTACAAACCAGGAAGCAAACGGCACATCCAAGCCAACACAAGATACACCTTTAAACAGCAGGCCAGAGTCTGTATGGACTTCAGACAAAAAAAACCCACTAAGTGATTATGGCAATGCTGACATTATTCATAAAAAGATCATTTTTGACCCATCTTAATTGTTATATACAATATAGAGAACTGGTCAAAACTTTTGACACAAACCAACTCTTTGATTTCGTTGAAAATGACGCAGTTTACTGTCTCTGTGTACTCGTCAAAGTAGCCACTTTAATCAGATATAACAACTGAACACACTTTGGCTTAACCTCAGTTTACCATTTACCTTTGTACCATTGCAAGATGTTGGATTGGAACTGCTTGAATTTCAGTAATGAACTGCTATAATTGCGCTGTTCTAGGGACTTTTGACCAGTAGTGTATTCTTTTGGCCTTTACACTTCTATACTTAATACTTTAACACTTCAATTTCAATTTCAAGTGACCATACATGGACCCCATATTTCATTTCTTATTAATGGGGAAACAATGATTACCCACATGTGGTGTTGACAACCAATGCTGATATTTTGGCTAGCCTAGTAAATGTGGTATCTATCACTATGCGGGTATGTCTTACCATTGGGAAAATATCCTCACTCTCACTATTTGAACATACTTAATGTCATTAACAACAACAGATACATACAAAAATCAAGTGAGAGCTAGAGATGTGCTTGCAAACTCATAGAGGAACACAATAAGTGCAGAAAAAGTTTGTTGAACTGTGGAGGACTATGCCAACACACATACAAACAGAGTATTAAAGGGTATGTGCATGTGTGTGTTTGGTTGTAGCAAAGTCAGTGATGCAGGATAAATGCAGTGTTGATGGCAAATGCTCTTTTATAGCCCCATCACGTCAGTTTAGCACCTTGGCAACACTCACTTTGGAGTTGCATCAATACTGAACCTTGGCACACACAAGAACATAGATGAATAGAGACAGATGGAGAAAGAGATAGATAGGATTCGTGGTAGATAACTGCTCCGAGAATATAAATACCAAAAAAAAAAAAAAAACATCAAAGAGCAATGACCATGTGGAGATTTGACAGTACTCTCTCCAAGAAAAATAGAAAATGACAGAGTGTCGCTGCAAACGCTGCTAATAATGTCAATACCATGTTGCTGTACAACAGCAAAAAAAAAAAACTAGCTACAATCGTATGATTTGATTCACCTGGCAGGTCAATTGCAGTCCTAAGTGACTGATGTTTAGAATGCCTGGTCAAATGGCAACAATTTTTTATTACTCAAGAAAACGGCAGAACACAAAAGTACCCAATAACAAAGAAAAAAAGGGCAAATTCAACTAGTGAGGTGACCTGATGACTGTGCAAATTCACAAGCTGGCACAGAGAATTTATATATTGTTAAACAACTTCACCATCAGCACATATTTAAATTTTCAGGCATTTTTCAATTTAATGTGAGGCGCAATAAGGGTCTTTAAATTTCATGTGTCTGCAGAAAAATGTCAAGCTCCTGTGTCACAGGAAAATTGAGAAACGAGAACGTAAAGCAATGATTACACTAGGTTACAAAAAAAACGAAAACTGGAAGTTTTTTATGTTTTTTCCAACAGAATAAGGATCGTTTTGCACTTCTGAATCCAAAAATGACATCCGGTTTTCTTAATTAGGTCAGGTTTTTTATGTTAATGTGAATTAGAAGAATCCAATCCTCCGACAAAACTGAATACATTGATATGATATTTTCTGGCAGTGGCTTAGTCGGTAAGGGACCATGCCTGGGGTGCAGGGTGGCCGGTTCAAGTACCAGTGAAGACACAAGAGACGGGAGGTTGGACTAGTGACTGGAGCAGTGGTTCATAACCTTATTGGATGTAATGGACCCCAACAGTTTCATATGCGTATTCACTGAACCCCTCTTAATTGGAACAAGCGGGGCGTGTCATCACGCATCACATGAGTCAGGTGTGTGTCTCTACCTCCACCGAACCACTGAGACTGACACATTGAACCCCTGGGGGTTCGATCGAACCCAAATTAAGATCCAGTGGACTGGGGGGACTGCAGTTCACCTCCCGAGCACTGCTAAGGTGCCCTTGTGCATGGCACCTAACACCCAATAAGCTCAGGGGTACTTTCAGAGTGCGCAGCCCCCTCACTGTTGGGACCCTCCCTTACTGCTTGACTTGATGTGCATACTGCCATGTGTGTATTTGTAAGAGTGAAAACTATATAGACTATATTTCCCCGGCAAGGTATTTATAAAGTGTCTCTCCTTCTCTTCTCTTCTCTTGTCTTGGCTTAAAGAAACTTGCCACTAGATTCCTGTTAGGAATGATGGTGTATTCACCACAGATGCAGCAGAATATGTCAGGTTTGTTTTGTACGTTATGTTGTTTTGTTTGGTATGGGGTTTTTTTTGCAAGATCATCCAATCAAAGCCATTTCATTCATATACTGTATAATAAAAAAATAATAATTTGTCATGAGATGGCACATGCACAATCTTCAGAATTGTCAATTGCAAGAAATATAAAAGAATGTTACATCATGTGACGTGAAAATACCCACACATGCAAATAGAAACATCAAAAAACATATGTAGCTTAGTTCCAAAAGTTCCAAAAGCAAAACAAATGTCATTTTTGGATTCAGCACATCAAAATCACCCCATATCAGCTTGAAAAACTTACACGATAAATTTGGGGTTGACAAGTGTTGTTAATCTGACTGCGAAGTCAGAAACAAAGGTTGATTGTGTTTTGTTTAGTGTCAATTTAAGTGTGGTTGACATGTTATGCTGCTTTATCATGACTTTATCATGTTTACTGCACATGTCTGAGATTTCCCTGATTACATCCCTTAAAATGTTTGCGTTTGTGTGTGTTTGAGTGCATAATACACACCGGTCACAAGAGCAGGCCACGAGGAGGCTCAGAAGATTGTAGATGATAAAGGTGAAGATGACTGCCGTTATAGTGCCACGCGGGATAGAGTAACTTGGATTTTTCAGGTCACCTATTAGATATTAGATATGCTGTAAATTAAATTGAACATCCAATAACAATTACAGACCCAAATGCACACACTCACCTGACATGTTGGATCCAGCCATAATGCCGGTGCAGCCATTAAATATGACAGCAAATACTGTGGCAAAGGTCATGACATTTCCTGTTGTGTAATCAGTGGTGTAGTCAGCTGCCAGAAGACAAAGCAGTGTAGAAATTATTTGTGGTTTCATGGACATAATGATCATGGATCAGTATTGGTTGAACTCATATTCACACCCTCTATTGTAGGGGTGGGAAAATTACAGCCCATATGTTACCTGTCAGGTTATTGAATCCTGCCCTGCAAGTGGCAACAATGTAGTCCCAAAATACACCCAAACCCGCAATAACCGTCATGGAGATACCACACTCCAAGCACTACCTTGGCCAAAAAAGTCACTCACAGCCCCAGCCCTTCAGCCAAAAGGTTTGCCTTTGCTTGCTCTAGACATGGGAGTTAAAACTGCTGTGATGTACTATGGGAATGGGATAAGTTCAGTTCAAGGGCAAAATCAACTTTTGACATAAAGTGACAGCAGATGTGCAAAATCAGTGAGGGTCTTAACGCGCACAGGTCTGTGCCGATTTTTCACATTACACATATCTCTTGAGCGCCACTTAAAATTTCAGGCTAGCCGGATTCAGCCCGCAGGCCGCCAGTTGGGTATGTCTGGTGTAAAGCATGAGGTTTGGACTCACTGGACCAATTCCTCTGTCTGACATTGGTTTGGATGTCACTTTAAGAAAACAGACATGACGCTTGGTATCTAGTATCTAGTTTTACCTCTGCTCACAACTTTTACTTTTTTTTGATTGATCATCAAAAACATCAAACAACATTCATTCAGTCTTGAGGCTTCAACATGGTTTATGAAAGCATGAAATGAATGTATGTGTACCAATCAGAGTAATGTACAACGTTCTGCCCTAGACTTTGACAGTCTGTGACTGTAATTCAGTTGTGCCGTAAGAGTACACAGAATGCAATGTCATTGCATTTAAGCTAAGCTCAGCATCGAGTTGAATATAAAGTGCACGTATTCACTACAGTTATTTCGAAAAAAATATATGTACATATGCAGCAATAATTCACAAGCACATATATCATTATTAATATTGTACAAATTGTGATCAATTGTACATTGTCAGGAACGTTCTTTGAATTTAGGAACTATGTCATTCTAAACATTTGAAAAAGAAATTGCCAAATTTGACACGTTAAAAATGACGTAATTGAGAAATGTACTATAAAAATCTTTGAGTGACATTGTTTTGTTGTTGTAATACAAGTGTGAGGTTGTGTGATTACTCAAAGTTGTTGACAATAAAAACTTGACAACTGCTCCAGGTTAACGACAGAAACACAGTCTTACTTGACGATTTTAGGACTACAATCATGTTAAGAGAACAAATACAATTCAATGACTTGGTTCTTACCCCACAGGTTCCCCATCAGGGTGTCTAACTTAAAGCCGGTGAAGTTGGCAGTAGTTGGCTGCGTGGAGTTATTGGTCGAGCCAGGTAGGAGTATTGGGTGTGGAGGCACAGCAAAGAAGCTGACGAAGATGGTCCCCAGGACAAACATGACAACAATGAAGATGAGGAAGGTGGCCTTCGCATAGATGTGGGCACCCACCATGCACACCAACAGGCATAGTAGGGCAATCACTGTGGCATATAGGAGGGACCACCAATAGCCATATGGAAGAACCTGATAGATGGGGTTCACAATCACTCCATCTTGGAGAATGAATAGAAAAAGTAAGATCAAGACGCAAAAGACATTGATATTTGCAAATATTTGACAGTAATGACGGATGTGTTCTGTATAATGCAAATTAGCTCGACAGCCCATACCTTCTGGTACCCCAAACGTTGCCATTACAGCTTCAACCAGACCCAGCACGTAAAGTGCACAGCCACACACATTGGCAAGAAAGAACATGAGACCAATGCTGCCACCAAACTCTGGACCTAATGCTCGGCTGATCATGTCTGACCAAAGTTAAGACTATAAACACAAAGGAGGGATAAACTGTATACATCTATTTCAGTAAAGATGAGATTGAGGACATCATGTGGGATACCCTGATTTCTGCTACGTTCCAGATAGAGATTATGTAGTATCCATTAAAACTCAAGATAACAAGATAATGTGCCAACACCATGTTTCAATGCCAGTGAACAGAGTGAAAAGTTTCACTGTGGATGACGCATTTCTTGTGGAATCCTTCTTTCAGTACACCTATGCCTGTGTCTGGCCTGGTTTCACCTAGTAAGTGCTTTGTTTTGGCGACAGCTCGAAAAAATGTTTTAAAGAACTGTGAGGATTTTAGGAAATGGTCCAAAATACAACTGTTACCTCCTCCTTGTACACAAAAAGAATATAGACCATTTTGAGTGAGTATATCCTGGAACAAGTTTAACCGAGTCAGCTAATGCATTGGCATCAACTATTAAGTTCCCCTTTGCAGGCCAAACCAGTGTCAACAGACAGATCCCATTTCGTAGTGAAGAGAGGTAGTTTGAATAACCACTTTCATTATCAGCACTGACAGTATAGTGCTGATAATCAACACTGATTCATTCAACAGTCATTCATTCTCTCCACCGATACCTAAAGGAACCCAGTGGCTGATGACGAGTATGATATAATCTGTATATGTGTTTGACATGTTTTCTGTGCATAGAAAAGATACAATAGGCTCCACCAGCATCCAGGGCTCCATTGGTTGAGATGGCACACACAGAGAGCACCGTCATGCAGATGATTAAGTAGGCCACCATGAACATGGCTACACCCTGGTACAGCCCACTTTGACCTACAAGAAATCCTACAAGACAACACAAAAAGAGACATGGCACATATTAATTATTTCAAGGGGAGGTCTTAGCAAGAGCAAAGTCTTCCTGCTAAAATGTCCACAGACTGGTTACATTAGAAAAGCTATGAAATGTGTTTTTGTTTGCAAAACAGAATTAACATCTGTTATTTTACATGAGCATATGTTTAATTTTTTGGTGTTCATCTCTCACTGTGATATACAGTAGACATGAGATAAAAATGGCTGACAGATATTTGCTGTTCCATTCTATCCTCTTTGAAAACATGAGTACTGACTTCTCTGGCATGCCTCCGATATCAACTGTTTGTTGAAGTGTGACATGTATGCAGTCAGCGTAAAGTAATGAAGCATATTCATTCAAAGATAGATAATGCAAGTGTGAGATGTAGTGAGTAGGTTTGAAAGATGTTAGTATCACTACATCAGACACATAGATTATTGTATCTAATCTATCTATCTGTCCGTTGTATTTGTATGTATCTATTGTATTTGAATGTAGCTACAGGTACGTAATGGTTGAAAAACTTCTATGCATTAGCTGGATTTCAATACAAACACCAATCCACTTTCAGACATCTTACAGAGACAGAGAGATCATGTTGGTTATCTGAACAAAGTGGAAAAATATTTCTGTGAATTTCCTCATAATCAATATGCTGTACTATATATTTTGCAGATATCTACAGTACATATATGCATATGCATATAAAAAGAAAAAAATGTGTAGATGGTACAAATCATTTCAACTGTGCCTCAGGGACGATCTTTGCATTTGTTTTTTAAATGATGCATTTCAGAATATTTTGGACAGACATTCATGCCATGTGTGATTCCGACTTTACGTACTTATAAGCCATACATAATGGAAGGATAAATAGGCAGATGGCATTTTAGCCATATCTGTAAGATTCATGATAAACTAATATGCTGTGTTTGAGCCATAAGACGTCTACCTGACACTTGCCCCCTCAAAATATTTCCTCTCTTTCTGACAGAGAAGTTCCACTTTCACAATGAAACCACTGTTGTTCCTGTGGCACTGCTTCCATGTGAAAGTCATGGTCTACAGTCCCACATAGACAGCTACTG
>OMPJ01038801.1:0-43504 GCA_900312935.1 Carapus acus | reverse complement strand
TATAATATAATATAATATAATATAATATAATATAATATAATATAATATATACAAAATGGTAATAATAATGATAATAATAATAATAATAATAATAATAATAATGATAAAAATAATAATCATTATTATTATTATTATTATTATTATTATTATTATCACCACTACTACTGCTACGACTACTACAACAAAAATGATCTGTGCAGTTTTGTTATTCAGGAGGTTTGTATTAAACAAGTCCCGTTAGCCCTCAATCTCAAAAGCTAAGTGAGTGCTACTCTACAGTGTACTGAAGTACATAGATGGCAAAAGTAAGAGCTCAGCCTACCTCCCGGTCGGATCTATAGCATTTCCATGCTCCAACAATCGCTACCACAACTAAAAGTAAACCTGTAAAAGAAATGTGTTGTTATGCATCGGTGGTTCGTCATTCAGAGGAAAAGTTAAGTGTCCAGCAATTCATTTTTGGGAATAGCATCAATGGACATACTGAATGTCACACTAATGGGGATGACGGTGTCAAAGCTTGGAAAACCAAAGTCCCGATGCTCGCCGTCTAGACAATGAGCAGATGGTGTAAATAAGGTTGTTGTGAATCACATGAATCTGAAATGTTTTAAAACAGAAAAGAATAGGTGGTAATGTGTCAATTTCAATCAACTCTTTATACTTGCCATCCTCACCAGGGACTGCTGTCATGTTTTGCCAAGCTAGTGAGGAAACACAAAAAAGTTAGATTCTTATTTATTCAGCTTAATTTGTTGTACCAGTATATATTTTTACTATTTCACATTGAGTCTTGAAAACTTTATAAATCATGTCCTTGTAAACAAAGTCAAAATGCGGAGAATGATTAAACGGAAATTTTACAATAAAGTGCATATTATAAAGTATCTATTGTATAATGTTTATGTGTAGACATAAATACGCTTATTATCTTAAATTCCAATCTCACAGAATGTGTACTAACATTTTTTTTTGCTTCAGTTTGGACACCCATGAGGGGAGATTTTATTTGCTAATCACAATTAAAATCAGAGATACTTTAGACAGGATGATATGTTGTCCATTGGAGATAACACTACCATCACATGTTATTGAATGCACACATGAACAGACATAAACTACATTAGTAATTCGACATACAAGCATTTCCTGCTTCCAAATCTGGACCAGTTGCGTAGGCAGAAATCCATAACAGACAAAGTGCTGGAAAGGAAGGGGGAAAAGAAGATGTTTTATATTGAAAATAGTTCCTTATGTTACATCTTTGTCACTCTGCCTTTGACAACAAGTAATTCTGTACTCCATGCTTTCCGTATCCTGTGGAAAAAGATTATTTTGAAAAAACAGCAAAGTTGGTTGTATTGTGATGAACTTGTACAAGCATAATAGGACAAATCTAGAAGTGAAATATTATACACTGTACAGTATACTTCTGAGCTCTCCTCTGATTGCATATTGTACTTTGTATAATGTTTAGTACTCTTCTCCCTCTCTGTATCACTCCAAGCTGTTGGGGCATTCAACTTCCTGGATCGCCTAATCAACACGTCAATAAAATAACTTCACATCTACCTACCCACTCATAAGCTCAAAGAAATACAGGAACATGATTGATATGAATGTCTTTGTTTGTTAACTTATTGAACCTTGTCTTTGTTTTCACTTTCTGGCTTTGACTTGTTGTCCTTGTCCTGTTGCTTTGACCTAACGCATCAACTTGTTGAACCTTAACTATTGCCATAACCTGGTGCTTTTGCCTAGATACCTTGACTTATGGCCTTAGCTTTTGCTTATTGCCTTTTACTCATTTATATATTGCACGCAATGTTTGAAAAATCCTCTTTTGTGGATAGCTGCAGTTTTTGTGATTCTGATGTGATGATGGTGGAGACGTGTATTGTGGATCACGCATTAAGTGTCAACAACTGTTCAACTACTGTGAAAAGTGTTTTCACACTATGATGATATAGAAAACCAAGTTACAGAAGTATTACATTTCAGCACATTTGTTAGTTAGACAAGGCAATATCATTATCGTTCTGTACATCAAAGCAATTACATTTTAGCAACCTACCCGCAGAAGCACCTCTCCCCCCGGTCCTCCAACATGGCCATGACTCAGGACACATTGACCCACTAGAACGAAGGGAGTCGTTAGACATATTGCATGATGATGCTTTTTACATGTAGGAATGCCAGTCACGCATGAGAGCTGATATCAGGATCAGGGTTCACTTATTAATTGCACACAAGTCCCAAGCTGGAGGAGAGGCCTGAAGCAGTGCAGTGAAGAGGAGGAACAAATACAGTACAAAAGTATATCTTGGTGTTATCCAGACTGTCAGAATAAAACCAAATTAAAGATGTCAACAAGGGTAGGGACATGATATATTTCCAAAATGAATATCAGCAAAATTCAAATTTTGGCCTCATCTTCACACTTAAGATCAGGGTTGTCAAAGCCATTTTCACCAAGGGCAAGTTTCCCTGAAAGGGAAACTGGTATGCTGATGTTGCTCTTGAAAATCATAAAGGAGTTCTAAATGTAATTTAATGCTAATGTAACTACTTGTGTAGAAATATTGAATATTGACTCTATGTTACTTATTCAATTTGATATTAGTATTTTTACAGATGCAAAAATATGTCAAGTCTTCCCCCTCTTATTATGTTTATCCTTGTAAATCATCAAGTGAAGAAAGCTGAATTAACCAATAATTGCCAGTTAACAATCAGTTAACAGTTTAACACGCTAGTTTCTTCTTTTGTCCGCACTGGTGTTATTTGACAAACTGACATTTAAAAAAGTGTGTCTGGCTGAGATACACCTACTGTTATTTTGCCAATAACATAATCCACATGTACTGAAGAATATACAGTTTGTGCGTCACTGCACACATAGATTGCAAGATAGCTTTTAATCAAAACAATCATTCAAGTGCCTGCAAGCCACATAAAATGACACACTGGGCTGCATTTGGCCCACGGGCCTTTAGTTTGACGCATGTGTTTGTGATGATTGTGGTATGAATTGCATATATGACTGGACATAAACAAGGTTCGCTCCTTATGACATGGGACATGTTCACATACGCCAAAGACAAAAAACATTCAGACTAGCTGCTTTCATAAACTCACTAATGAAACATGATTCCTGTGCTCTCGCCTGCGCACTGTCGAACTCTGTTGTTCTTAGTCATTACCCTGTCATAAAACAAACACAATGTCACCTTCAATGAAACCAACAAGGTCTTCCGGGACGATACTTTGGTGTCGTCAAATAAGATATTTACATATATACTATTATTATGTTAATATTTTAGTGCTCAAAAAATACAATCTCTATGGCAAAGATGATTAGCCTCCGCTGTAAAGTAAACGTAAAAATAACTTTGCCCATGGGCACATGTAGGAGAGCAGTTGTTTGGTACTATGAATGAATGATGGTGTTTAAGAATTATGATACACTTTTTCACAGATGCATGGGTTCCACAACTATTAATGTCACCAAGACAAGTACAAAACTGCAAAGACTTACATTGTGGAGTGGCGAACCAGTCATCTGTTGTTGGAGTAATTCTAAGAGTACTTACAGCTAGGCAACAATCCAGTGGCAGCTCGGCTTCAATGATAACAGGAAATACTTTTGCCTGCTGAGAGCAGCCCATCCATCCATTGTTAAGGTGACTGTCCCCATCTAGTGGAGGTCGATAGTCCACTTTGCAAGTGGAGTATTTTTGTCCGAAAATGTTATTGTCCAGTGTGCATATACGAATGTGATTATTTGGCTTGAATTTCTCACTGTAAAAAGTAATGTCCGCACTAACCTGTGTTAACCAGCGTCTGTTATCACTGCAAACTTTGTTTGATTTTGACTAGCATATTACTCTGTATCATGGACAACTCTCACGCCGAGAACTCTACAGGGGTTTGACCACATCAGCCTCTCGCCAGTGTGGGAGGACAGCTGAGATTCCACTACACTGGTATCCACTGATGCAACGTTTTCACTCAGCGCAACATATTTTTTCCAGTCACCGTAAATTCCAGACCATAGAGCACACTGGTATATGATTCTTCCCCCTTTCACCCTCAACGTCTCACCAATGAGTCAATGTTGCCAAGTTTACCTGCTGTCACTCTGTTTCCAGATCGACTGCAAGAAAAAGGTTGCTGCTTATACTCAGAATTTTATGGTAATCAGTTTCAGCATAACAAAATACTAACACACAGTGTATCAGTGCTTCTGTTTAGTCCTGTATAATCTTGGTCATATTCCACTCACACTTTTTGCACTGTTTTAGCTCTTGATTGCAAATGTGATCTCATTCTTCATGGTTTTTTGGAGGCTGGGATTCAGTGTTTTCTTTCGTAAGAGGCATTTAGATGGTTTCTTTTTGTATTTACATGTATCTGCCACTGGCTATCAACCGTCTGATTGTCATGACTTGTTACCGAGTTCTAACTTTCAGACACACCCTTCTCCTGCTACAAGACGGTGTTTGTACTGCCCTCGATGCTCAGAGTAGATAAAGCAACGTGGAGGACGGGCGTAAAGAGACACAAGTTTGTCAGCTCGTGCTCAGACCTGGCGACACAGCTTCCGATCTTACTACAGGTAAGTGCCTGCAAACGACAATCGATGAATGTCAGTTAACACTGCTAGGAGAAAGTGTGAGAACACCCCAACTTTTCCAGAATTTTATTTAAAATGATTCAATGTCTCAATGTACCCTGAGGTTCAAGTATAGAAGAAATGAACAGTTAAAAGAAATCATGGAATCAATTTATAAACCAAAATGTATTCTGAATATTTGACTCATTTAATCATCCATCTTTGGCAGCTGAGCACACTTTTGGTTAACCTTACCGTTTACCGTTTAGAGTAATGATAAAAGTAGTTACAAACTTCGTAGCGTTAACAACTTTTATGCTTTGAACCGGTCTAACCGGACTGTCCTTCATGGTCATGTGGGTTGAAGTTATTTTGATCACTTCCTTATCGGTGTTGCTACCTGCTACAGGAAAATTGACACAGCAAGATCCTCATTCCAATTCTACTCTTTTCAGTACCTGATTGAATAGCTCAAACATGCAGCTACCAAGCAGTGTGATTGACAGTCAGTTTTGAGAACTCGTGCTTACGGACAGAGTTGTAGTAAATGTGGATTCTATCAGAACAGGATTTATTTTTAAAAATAATTGAGAACATTGTGGAAATGGAGGAGGACTGATCTGCCTCAAATCTAGACACGTTCAACATGTCTGCTCATGTCAACATTCTGGGGAGACATATCTCCTGTGTAGTTCACAGGAATGGGGTGGTGAAACTTCCAGATTATTCAGTGTGCTTACATCCTTGAGGAATTTATTCCCTACATGACGATGACATTTTGCTGAAACACTCCACAGTCTTATCTTAAGATAAGTAACAATTACCACTACCTCCACGGCACACACACTCAGACACGTAGCGTTACACATAGAGCTTGCGACCATTTATTTGCTAGTTTGCTTGACGTTTTTTTACATGTTGATAGTATGTAACAAAAGAAATCATCAGCATAAAAGGAGATCAAGTGACAATGAGATAAGGAGGTGAGGAGATGAGGATGAGATCGACACACACTCCTCTTTGATGCTTTTCGAGGGCACCTTTTCTTAATTTCCGATCGATTATTGAGTGTTGTATGCGTGCTGTTGACTCTATCTCACCTCCACCCGTGACGATAAGAACGTGGTTGACTCCTTTTCTTGGAATCCTTACAATTTGTGTATCCTGATCCTAAAACAGTCATTGAGATAGCGTGAGCTTTGCACCCTGCCACAGTTAAGACCATGGAGACCTTGTTCATATCATGCATTATGGTGTGGACACTGTGTAACATGTGTCATAGCACAGTGCTGACGGTCGCCATCTTCAGGGGTTTTGGCAGTGAATTGTGTTGACAGCTCCTCACTGAAAATGACACAGTAATTCTCAAGAAGCCTGAGGCACATACACCTCACACGTGACTGACTCTCACAGTCATCTTTCTTGGTTCACATTTTGTACATTAGTAATTACACATCCATGTTGCGTTAAAAGGGAGTATCCTCTAATGCTTAAGAAAATACAAAAACACGTCAAATGAAGGTGATGCTGTGAATGATACTGTGTAACCCACCTCACCCTCCAGCAGCAACAGCCATACATAAATGGCGGCCACCGGCACAATTGCAAAAGGCTGCTTTGGGAAAGTTTACAAGGAAAAATACAACGATACCTGGGCTGCTGTCAAGAGGGTCCCATACAATCTCATCAGCAAGAAAGACCTGGACAGAGAGTGTCAAGTGTACAAGTGAGTGCAAGCATGGATTCAACAATTTCATTTAGATATGTCTTTGTTGTTTGCTATTTCCTCTCTCTTCTTAACCCCACCGTCCATTGACTATTCTGTAGGAAAGCAAAACATCCCAACATAGTTAAACTTCTTGGGGACATAACTCTGAAAAACTGCAAATGGGTTATTCCTCTGGAATTCATTTTCGGGGAAGACCTGGAGACAACCATTTTCAAAGCTTCAAAGTCTAAAATACAGGTAAAGTCACAATAATCAAGCTCACAAATTTGGAGCAATTTAAGCCTAGGCCCACACAAAGCTGATAACTTCTTCCTTGACATGTGTGAGTCCACTGCTGAAGCTAAACTGAAGCATGAAATGGACACATAGCGTTTATTTTGGACATCATAGGAAACCGTGTGATTCAAAGTGGCAGAAACATTGTTCGGATTGTGTAGAAGAAATGCAGATTCTGGTGCAGCTAAACTGTATCTATTTTTCCCTCGCAGCTGACTCCAGAAAATAGAGGCAAAATCATCATTGGCATGTGTGAGGGGCTTCTTCACCTCCATATCAGCGATATTGTCCATCAAGATCTCAAACCTGACAACATCATGGTGAGAATCCTCAACTTCAATTCATTCACTGTCAAATCCACCCACTTATCAGGTTTGATATTCTTGTTTTGGCCCCTTGTTTTGATGAACTATGCACAGGTTCCCAATCCTTTTTTTTTTCACAGAACACCAGTGAGCAAAAACTAAATTCTGATTGATAAGAAAAAGGGCACTAAACGTCCAATCAAACACTATCACATCATATCAGACAAAATCAGTTGAAATAAACCTTTATCGCTCTCTCTGGGACATTTACCTGATTCAGTTAAGTAACTTTGGGAATAAACACAGAAAAAGTGGAGGAATTACAAAATAAATTGCACAGGTTACATCTGAGGTGCAGTTAGGATATTACACAAGAAAATATGACATATGCTAGAATTTCTACATCAGGAATCTTTTAGTAAACATGAAGCATAGGCAAGGAAAGGCAAGTTTATTTGAAAGCACAATTCATACACAGGGCAACTTAATGTGCTTTACAAAGGTGAAAAGTCAGATTTTAAAAGCCAGTAATAAAAAATATGAAGGCATAGATAAAGAAAGAAAGAAATAGATTAATATCAATTAATGATTTCATCAAAAGCAAAAGTGCAGGTAAGGTACTTTCAGTTTTCGTATGACAATGCAAATTGAATTGTTTTCATCCTGGATTGGAACATTGTCAGAGTTGAGGCCTTTGTTGCATCTGCAGGAAGATTGTTCCTAGTTTCAGCCGGATAAAACTGTAATGCACCCTCACCATGTTAAGTCCTGATTCCAAGAACCCGCAGGAGACCACTCCCTGAGGTTCTCAGAGCCAGAGATGGTTCAGGTGGCTGTAATATGTTGGAGATGTACATTGGTGCCAGACCATGGAGAGATTTGTAGAGTAGTAGAGTTGTTTTAAATGCAATTCTCTGAGTGACAGGAAGCCAGCGCCCAGACTTGCACTGGACTAATATGGTTATATTTCCTGGTTCTTGTCAGAACTTGGCCAGCAGCATTCTAGATGCACTGCAGCTGTCTAACAGCTCGTTTAGCTGGACCGATGAGTTGACGATTACCGTAGTCTAACCCTGCTGGAGACATACGCATGGTTTGGTCTCTCTAAGTCAGGTCTAGACACTATAGTTTTGATCTTGGCAATTTTTGGATGGTAAAAAGCTGCTGATGTTATTGATGTAATGCTGCTGTTTAAGTTAAGGTCTGAGTCCATGATTACTCCTAGATTTGTCACCTGATTTTTAGGTTTTAGAGAGAGAGACTCAGGGTGACTGATAACACTTTTTTTTCTTCTGTGGGCCAAAGACGATGATTTCAGTTTTGTTCAAGTGTAGCTGGAGAAAGTTGTTCCATACACTAATCCATTTGATGCAATGATGAGGTGAATCTGTAGGCCCATGTTCACTCGCTGTCAGTGACACGTAGATCATAGTGTCATCTGCCTAGTTGTGACAGTCCATATTATTGTTGCGTATGAGCTTACCCAATAGATGCATGTATAGATTGAATAAGAGGGGCCCAAGGATCGACCCCTGCGGGACCCCACAGGTTATAGTTACCAATTTCAACAAAGTAGGCCACATCCTATCCTCCATATAGGACTTAAACCAGTTCAGTGCCATGCCAGAGATTCCTACCCAGTTTTGTAACCTCTTCAAAAGGATCACGTGGTACACCTAGCAGCACCTAGGTCTAGCAGAACTAAGACTGAGACCTTACCTGTTTCTGTGTTCACATGTTCACTCGGATATCATTCGTCACCTCGATCAGTGCTCTCGCAGTGCCATGGTGGGGCCTAAAACCTGACTGGACTGTATCAAAGACGTTGTCTTCGATACTTTGTCATTGACTTTTAAACTCCGACTTTGGAGAAAGTCAGTCAGCTGTTGATCTACAACTTTCACCAGGACTTCACCTTAGAATGGAGAGTCGGAAATGGGTCTGTAGTTGTTCAGTACTGTGGTTTCAAGATGGCTCCTTTTTGGTAGAGGCTTTGACAGCTGTTCTCAAGGCCTATGGAAATCCAGTCTGAATGAGCGTTATGGTGACAAGCTGCCCAGCACAGACTTTAGAAATCTGGTAGGTAACTCATTTAGGCAGCATGTACATGAACTTAGACCAGAGATAATACCTTTGGTTGTTTCGTCAGTAACAGGTGTAAAATGTGTCAGCTTTTGGTGTGTAGCTGGTGGCAGGATTGACATTTGTGTTGTGGAAATCATATTGGACTTTGTAATTAAAACTTGTTGCACTTAGATGTTGAATTTTAGTGAGTTCTAAAGGCAGTGGGATTGGAGGGTTTGTCAATCTGTTTACTGTAACAAAGAGAACTCTAGAGTTGTTTCTACAGCTTGAGAAAAATATTAGGGATGTCCGATATTGTCTTTTTTGCCGATATCCGATATGCCAGTATTGTCCAACTCTCAATTTAAACGCTTCAGGAGCGCATAGGCACTATTTTGGTGTAACGCAAGCATTATTGTATTTTTATCGGTTTTTATTATATCGGTTTTAAAGCAAAAAAATCCGACACCGATATTACATTTTTATGCTAATATCGGGCCGTTAGTATCGGTGGGCCGATATTATCGGACATCTCTAAAAAAATTTATTTACCTTGTTCTATGCAAAAACTGTTTGAACTCATTCATTAATTTCTTTTTAAATGTCATTATAAACGTGGAGCCTTGACTTGCATCATTTCCACCCGGGTTTCTGGCACTCCCTTTTCTGTGCCCTGATGGAGTTATCATTTCTCCATGGCACCTTTTGCGTAATTTTAACTATTTTAACCTTGACAGGAGCAATGAAGTCCAAAACATATGAAACACAATGTGAAAGAGCTCAGCAGATCATCAACAACATGGGGTATTTTCAAATCTGATCTTTTACGTAAACTATACCCTTGTTGTGTCATGTGTCTCTTCTTTGAACAACTACAGGCCCAACTACTGGTTTTGGGTGTATCATATAGACCAAAGAGGACTCAAAAATGATCAGACAAAGCAACATCTAAAACATTCACATTTCAACACCTTTTGTAATGGTTTAATCTCTTATGTGTGTGTTGGTGTAGTCACGAGTTGAGTTAGAACAAACATTTCAAAGACAGCACTGAGCTCTTTTGCGTGCCTGTCATTGGCTGAATCCACATGCAAATTTAGGTCACCTGTAATCACTAGACAATCAAATTCAGTGCATACAACTGAAAGTAATTCATTTAAATAACTAGTACAACAATTTTGTGGTGGTTTGTGAATGGTCATATAGAGTAGGGAAGAATATTTTTTCTTCATTTTGAATGAAACATACTCAAATTATGAAAAAAAAACAAATGCAAATGTGTGCGTAGGTATGTTGACCATTTGATTTTTTCGTGTTTGGAAACAAAACTGATGTGAGCGGGACTACACTCAATCGGAACAGCATTACTGGTGTTTTTGTCAAACCATGTATACAAACATAAAATCAAGATTATTAGAGGAGATAAAACTATTGATCAAGAATGATTTGTTATTAAATGATGTGATATTGAGTACAGCAGGATTATTTATTTTCTATAGGTGGTGTTCAAGGCGCTAATCAAAATCCATATTCCTCATGTGGATATAGTGACGACGGGCTGTTACGCAGTGAATTGGGTATGACACAGAGGCAGTGAGGCTGGATCAGAATCGAACAATCTAATCAATTAAAGGATGGATGACCTCTGGTCGCGACAAGTTGTTATTTAAAGTTCAATATGTGTAGGAAGGGAGGGATGTGCGAAATATGAAAGGTAGGGAAGGTTGTGCCAAACTAAACATTGTGTGCTACACAGAGCCTCACAGTAGCTTGTCGCATCGAAAACTGCAACACTGTCTCACCTCAACTTGTATGAAATGGAGGGCAAGATTAAGCAACTACAGACTGACGTTCAGCAGAAGTACATGTACCGCATGGAAGGTCACTCACAGGGCTGAATCCCCGTAACGAGAGGAAATGTGCAACCACCTCCATTACATTGCAAGGCTCTGCCTGTCAATTTCAGTTGGCCCTTACTTTTCCCACCTGATAATGGGCAAAGGCATAAAGATAAGAATACTGTTCCACCAGGACTGATCATCATTTTAACCGATTGGTTTATTGATTTGTTTGTCTATTTGCTTGCTTGTTTAGGTCAGTAGGTAGGTCTCTGTGACTCAGCCATTTTGAGAGTCGCTCTCAAGTAAAGCAAGTATTAGCATCTCTGGTTTAGACTACGCAGTGAGAAATTTGTCTCCAGAATGATAGCCTGCTTGCAAGTCTACCGTGCTTGATGATTTGCGTTACCGGTGTCAAAAGTGCAAGATTTTCTAACTTGTGAATTTGTGTGTTCCAGGTTGAGCATGGCACTAACAGAGCAGTAATCATTGATCTGGGATTGGCCAAATTCTTCCGGCGTGGTCTTAACTCTGCGATGGACATTGGAAACGAAGCCTACTCTGCCCCCGAGGTTCTGCAGATGGGTAGTCAGAGGGACCAACGTTCAGACGTGTGGGCTATGGGTAAAATCATCACCGAGCTCTGCGCCAGGATTCGACTGTACACTCCCAGTGTTTGCCCCGACAAGGTCAAGGAGAGTCTGAAGCATCAGCCATACTGCAGTGCGGTCTGCAGGATGGTACAGACTGACCCCTCTCTCAGGGCCTCCATGGCCGGGGTCATCAATGACATAAGAAGAGCCGGGACTACGACAACTGTCCCCGCAACTACACCAGTTCAAGGTGGTCGTCTTCATCCTCCTCCCGCACAAAGAAACCTCCACAACCCTTCTCCGTCTCCTGTGAATGCGGGTGTCAGGGATCCAGCCCCTGTCAACATATCTCCATCACCGTTAAACAGGGATCCATCCCCCCGGGGCAGGGATGTGCTGCATTTAGATAGACCTCTGTTCAACAGAAACCCATCTCCAAGGAACACAGATCCCTCGCCTTTGAACAGACCTCCATTGTTCAACAGAGATCTTTCCCCAGGTAACAGGGATCAACTACATTTGAATAGAGCACCCTTGTTTAAGAGAGATCCATCCCCACAGAACAGGGATCGATTGAATGTGAATAGAGCTCCAGCTTTTCACAGGGATCTGTCCCCAAGGAACAGGGACCCATCACCATTTAAACCTGATCCATTGCTTTTGCATAGAGGAGCCAATCAAGAGCGTACACACACTCCAAAAGCAGACTTCCTCGCTTTACATGCGCAGCCAGGTGGGCATAAATTGACCGAAGACAAGAACGTGCCCCAGGTGGTGGGTCCAAGAAGTACAGAGGCCCTAACGAAGGAGTTCCTTAGGATGGGGCTGCCTCAGGACGCCTCCGATCTGCCAGGCCTTCCCACTACAGGAAAAGTGGTTTACAGACGCTTTGAAGAGAAGGACGGTCAGATTGGGACGTGGCAGCAGAGAGAGGTGGTGACACGAGATGGAAAAATTGTAAAAATTGACGATATAAAAATCAGCAGTCAGTAAGAGTCAACTGATTCCAAGGTGAATACATGAGTTTTGAAATGTGAAAATTTAATGTGTATATATTCCTACATGTGCCCATGCAAAATGAAAATAGAAACTGAGAAGTAGCTACTGAGATGCTAATTTCAATATTTACACTGTGGAGCAGGGCAGTAAGCAATGCCTGTTACATCAACAGGGTCAAGACATGCTGAATGAGCCCCAGTTATCTTTTTTTATGAATTTTTATTTTCTGTAATGTTGATGACTGTGTGATAGTACTTATCTGTCTAGAATGAACCCTTCAATGGATCAGGGATTTGCTCTGATTCAACTTTATTTGGTCACCTAAAATTACAGTATTACAATCTGATTTAGCAGATACAAACCAATATGTTTCAATTGAGTGGTCAGTTAAAGCATTCTGGGCACTCACTTGCTGCTCTCAGTCATCCTCACATTCCTGTCATTGTTATGGTATACTCTCAGGTTATACTGCAACTAATTTGAATGTTAAGTGTACAAAAAAGAACTGTATATGCCCCCACCTTATTGTAGTTAACTGGATATAAATACTATATACAAAATCAGATGACAACACTCCATTTGGATTTCATAACTTTATTATAATGTTGGTAAGGCCACTCTGGACTGTGCAGATTTCATAAAAAGAGCAGAAATAAATCTTGGTTCCTTCGATACGTCATTGTGGTGCTTGTTTTACATCAACACTGAGCATAGCCACATCAGAATGGAGTAAAATCTCACAGTAAATGAATAGAAAAAAGGAAAGCCCATGAAAATGAAAAAGGTCAAACTCGGTGTCGCATACAATAATAGCTGTACAGTGCAACTTTGGAAATACAAGCTACTGTTGTCCATTTTGATCAGAAACACACATTTGAAAAGATGTCCTACAAAAAAAAGCTTGAGGGTGGTAACTTGTATTTCTTAGTCACAATAGGGCCCAATTCAATCGGCTTCACTGATAGGAGCAGATTCTACCTCAAAACTATCAACACTGACTGTCCTCTGCCGTGTACATTTCTGTAACCTCACTGATGACTGTATGCTTGCATATTGACTGAAGATACATACAATATCCTGCTGCTACTTCAACGCACAACTGAGAGAAATGGATTACATGTTTAGCTGAGGGCATAAAGATGAACATAAATTCATTTGAATAACACAAGCCATTCACATCCAGGCAGAGAATCAAGGTGAGCACTTATAGAGAATGTAGCTGAGGGGTCATCGACTCAAAAAGATAAATACGACCACAAAATGATGTCCCAAGTGATTAAAACAATACCTGCAATTTAAGATTTAGCAATATTGTTTACAGGAGAACAGAGACTTACAAGGAATCCGAAACTTGGGGCTGAAGTGAAGAAATGAGTGTTGCAAGTGATAGGATGAGGGGATAGGAAATGACAAACCAGAGCATGGTTTTACACTCATGTCCATAGTCTTTGGTTTAAGCCCACTAGCATAGTGATGTGGGGAGAGTTACTTGAGAGTAATGAGCAGCAGGGAGAGTACATGCAACACACAGGCACAAGTAGAAACAACTTGGCAGGCTGCAGCGCAGAAACGCAGGCTTTGGGCATCACATTTCAGGAGCTAGACAGTCAAAAATAAAACACACTACTGGCGAGCAGCGTCCTGTCCATTTCAAAGATGTCCTCTATTTCTTTCGCTATGAAATGCCTTCTGCTCTTATTTAGGTTGCGCTGAGAAGCAACAAAGTTTAGAGCCCCTGACGTATATTTTTGACACAAGTGTTTTGAGTCATTCTTTCCACTTCAGCAAAAAGAACAAAAACCACCAAGGGTGCAGATACAGCACACACTTTGATTGCAATTGATCAGCAGCAATCAGAGACACTTACAAAATGTGCTTTAGGACATGAGCTACTGAACCACTCGAATGCTCTTGTCTGTGCAGCTTAAGATTCAGACCACTGTGATGGTCTGACGACCTTGCAGAGGTCAGGGTCACTTCAAGTCTGAGGGCAAATGCATGTTGTTGCATCACTGCATTACTCAGAAAACAAAAGATAAACAGCAAAGGCTTCATTTGGATGTGAAGAGGCCTTTGTGGGAGACCAGCATTCATCTGTCATTGATACATGGCAAATACACAAGTGCACAAAGAGAGAGAACATGGTTATGGCTGATGGATATTTAGACGTCTAGACACACTGGCTGACAGGTTGCACTAAACACACCAAAAAAGCCCTAAACTCTGACTTACATGCCCATTATCTTTACAAGCCCATCATACCTTCTCTCAATGAGTTGGCCTCATGTCTCCGTGAGATCTCTTTAGTATTCATTGAAAAGGCTAAAACAACTACACAGGAACTGTCACCTTGACAACATTAGACTGCATTTGGCTTTGGACTCGGATACCCACCTAACCTTTGTACTGATGTCGAGGTTTCCAACCTCAGGTGGATGAGATATGCTCTGTGTTGCCTCAGCTGCAAAAGGTGATTATGATAAAACACTAATCCTACTTAGCTGAAAATCTGGCAGCATCCTATTGCTGACAAAAATGGTCTCCCACAGTCGTTTTATTAGTGGCTTTTAAGGAAGCAATTTCATGTCCATCCGTATTGGGGTGCTGTGGCTTGGCATGCTGAACAACACAAGATATAACATTGAAGAAGAAACTATTTGATCAGGTTCTAAGGCATCACAAGGTTTAACCAGCGACCACTGCACTGCAGATAGGCAAACTCAGTCCAACTTTTACTTTTTCCTGCTGAGTGAGTGGTGAAGAATTATCTGAGATCTCACAGGAGGGAAAGAGGAGTGCTACAGTGCTCTTTCCCAATTTCCTGTGATGCTCCATCCAGCTACTCGAGAGCTTGAGAACATCTCCCCCTGAATAGGATGTTTGTGCCTCACTAGGACTGCTAATTTCTCCTTAGCAGACAGAGAGCCAAAGACAGGTGTCAAACTCCGGGCCACTACGGAGCCCTGTGTTTCTGCACAGGTGGGCGGCCGGGACTGGATAAGCAACTTTTGCCACATTTCGTCCTTCACTTTTGCTGTTGACTCTCCTTCAATTTGGTATTGAGGCCGACTGAGCCCTTTCCCTTATCTTCGGCAGGGGCTTTGTCTGCGTTGTTAGCTGCAGCTGGTGGGGCAGGTGCGTGCAGGCCTGCCTCAGTGCCAATGTCAACAGTGATGTTTGTGAAGAGGGGCAGGTATTCCCGTGAAACAACCTCATACTCGGCTGTGTTCATCCCATCCAGCTTCCAAGTCTGCCGCGTCTTTGCAAGCATGTTGAATCTGCAACAAAAAGAAAAAGAAACAAGAGAAAGAGAAATTTGAGGATGAAACGCATTGAGATTGTAGACTGTATATTATGCAGGGAGAGTCAAGGAAGCCTCATCTATTGGGTCAAGTTGGACTTCAAGATCATCATCGCAACCTCAATCATAATAACTGTGTCACCAACTGTTTGGCGGTATATTACAGACTAGACTGTGAAAAGGCATTTGTCCAATGGCATTTGTTGTAAGGGCACTGAAACATAGAATGGGAGTCAGCAGGGATACAAGGGAACGCAATTGCCTACGTTTCACATCGAGGTGAGCCACAAATTAATGTTCTGACTTGTAACCATACTGAGAAAACCTTTTGGAGGAGAAATTGGTTTGTGACCTTTTTGGGTTGACATCGTTGCCTTTGTCCAGCTTATGTTTAATCATCTTGTACCGACCCGTCTTCAGTGAGGGACGTGTGATGTACATTCCGGCCAAGGACACTCTGAGGAGAGAGGTGGAAAAATCACGTCAATATGCAATACACACACGCGCGCACGCACGCACACGCACGCACACGCACGCACACGTGCACACACACACACGCACACACACCTACCTCACTCCAATATCATCGTCTTCACCACCCCATCCCCAGTAGTTGTTGGGGAAGCCGTTCATTTTGAGGTAGTGCAGTGGCGACAGAGCCGACACTCCTCCAAAGTACATCTTGTATGGAAGCCTGGATAGTGTTGGAACACAGAAAATCCTTTGTTAAATCACCTGACAAAAGATCTTGTCATGGTTTTTAATGTGTGTATGTACATGAAAATAAATTCATCTGAAAGAATAATGAGAGAAACAGAGAGAAAGAAATATGAGAAACCTAACCCACTTGTAGCCAAACTTGTCCATGGCGATGGCTGCGTGCTTGGGGTTGCTGTCGCACACATACGTGTTGCGATCGTCCTCAGGAATGAGATCGACATCATGGAAGAACAGACAGTCCCAGTCCTCCTCCCTCATAGCCTCACGGAATCCCACATTCATTAGTTTTGCTCTGTTGAAAGTGTAGTTTCCTGCCTGTAAAGTGAACGCAAATGCATCACGTCTAGCGGCATTGTATGTTTGCGTGTTAGAACGAGGGCAAAGGAGTTAGAAAATTCATGGGTTTTGAGAATTTACACTTTTTTTGAAAACATGACACTCTGTGGTTCCGCCATAAGAGATTGCATGATTCAGAAAAAGTAAGAGTGGCAAAGCCTGACAATGATGCCTGCATTACCAAACTCATGTCGGGAGTGAGAGAGAAGTACAGAGAGGTAAACAGATGTCAAGACTTTCACATGGCTTTACGAGTCTTCAGCAAATATAATGTAATATGGTCTACCGAATACTAGAGGGTGCTATTTAACCAGCACCAATGACAACAGCTGTAGCGCTGTCTGGCAGGATTGTCATCAGACCAAGCATGACTGCTTTTAATCAACTGCTGTGCCTGAAGTTCATTACATTTTTAACAAAACTGCTCAACCAACAATGGCACATGCATGTCAACATGGTCCTATATGGTTCTGAACATAACTTATATTTATGCGAGATCTGCCCTGGCAATTATGACGTTTGTGTTGGTTGACCATGAAAACCTTTTAAAATATTGGTGGGGTGCAAAACTAAAAGGGAATAATGTATGCATGAGGAGTTTACCTGATGAATAACATAAATGCCGTAGTTGAGCTGTTGTCTCTGGAGGAAAGGATGCAGGTAGTAAAGCAGATACTTCAGGTGATGTTCTCTGTGTCTGTGCGGAACGATGATGGCTGTACGATGCCGTGCTTCACAGTCAGGCGGCCTGTAGCGTCCTCCACGGACAACGAGTGGGTTTTTCCTCTGGACTTCGGCGAGTGTGAGGCTTGAGGGAAAGCTGACATGTATTGGCCCAACTGTTAACAAAAGTCGCATTTGTCATTTAGAGTTGGGGAGGAGTCCATTCAATGGCAGCTGTGAGTGGCAGTTTTTGGACTTGATTTCATGTGAATTGTCCAAGAGGGGAATGGGGAGGCAGATTCCAGCAACTCAAAGAAATGTTACCTCTTTTACATAACTTTGCGGTGTTCCTACATTATATCACTATTAAATTGTGGTGAGATTCAACCCTACTGGGTGCTCTCCCTCTATTTTCCGGATACTCTGTTACCAGGATGCGCAATGTTCACTGTTTATTCAGAAAATCCTTCAAAATTCAGCAACAGTTCACACTGAGACTGCAGCCTCCATTCCAGTTTGACCCTGCATTTCATTTTCAGCACGCAGAGTATCAAGCCATTTACAAACACTGAGTTATGAGTTCATGTGGCAAGAGTGTACGAGTACCGTATGTTGCCTGCGCTACATATGTTGTGAGCAGTTAACACAATGACTGTATAGTCTTGTTGTTGCTAAACCTGCCTCTAATTCCCCCTGCCAAACCTGTTTGTTATATGCAGCAGGTGTGAATGGCTTAACTCCCAGCTGAAACATGACACAGAAACCAGTAAGTAGACTGGTTTTGTTGGATTTTGTATGACAGCTAGGCTGATGAATGTCTTTCGCCATGGTCATAAAGTAACCTTAAAGAAATCAGGCTCTCGGCCTGGCCCATCAATGCCATCAGTCTGGTTTGTGAACACACAAATATTCATTTTCCGATTAGGTGTATGAGCAGGAATACTGAATTAGTCACACTCACTTATCAGTGGCGATGTCTTCGGGCAGAAGGGCATTCCGTCTCCATGGTTATGTCCTTTAGATATGTGGGACAGGTTGGCATATACATCCCCGCTGGTGATGCTGGCCCCGGAGTGGTTGCGACCTGACGAAATTGAGTCAGGCTTGCGGAAGATGCGGATGAAGTACGTGACCCGTTTTTGGTAACCTTCTCTGGAGAGAAGCGCCATCACCACTAACTGGATGCCCAGAAACATGAACAGATAGCGCCATTTGGACTGGATACTTAGCATGGCGATAGCTACAAGTTGTCGACAGCAGCAGAAGCCAGGTGAGGGTGGAGGACAAAGTCTGATAGTATTAGAGTGATCTGAGCCTTCTTGATTTCAGTCTTCAGGTGTGTGGGCTCAGTTAAAGATAAAGGTAGCTATTGTCTTCTGTAAACACCAACACTTGGGAGTCAAACTGATGATTTGCAGCTTCTTGAAGGAACAGCTATAGGCACTCAAAGCTGACAATTCGCAAATGGAAGCAAGTTGTATTCAGTCCTCTGTGGCAATATGGAGAAAGTTAAATAACAAAAAAATATATATAGCTTTGAAAGGCACTTTTGGTGATCTTGAAACTGATTGGGTAACCAAATGTAGGATGAGTAACAGAGAAAATGGAAATTAAATGTGTCGTTTGTTGTGCCCTGTGTCACTGCATTTGCTACTAAAGGTCTGTGTCAGGTGATCGTGTCCAAAGTGGAGAGTAGTTCCAGTTGGTGGTTGCTGTGGGGCAGAGGTCACAGACCCACATCATGTGGTTTCACCTTCATTGAGCTTCGTTGGCTGCCCTGCACAGCTCATCCTACTCCAGCCACACAAACTCGGTGATACCCACTCACTCTCTTGTGCCCTCTTTATTTCGCCGTATGTGCACCTTCTGCTGTCTTCCCTTATTGTACATGTTCTCTCTGTAGGAAGGGGGGCTCCACAACAGCAGCCACGATGGTGAGAAGGAGAAGATGCACTTTTCGGAGGCTCACACAGCTTCTATCCACTCCCTGTCTGACTGGCTAGAGACGGAGGGAGTGGAACATGACCAGTGTGGGAGTAGCAGTCATAGGATTGGCTCGTGGGTAGAGGTGTATGCCTTTGCTATGGGTTGACGAGGAGGAGATGGATAAATGATAGGTGGGGAAGGAGGAGACTTTCAATGCCCAATGCTATTGCTCCATAATGATGCGCAGCAACGAAACACCCCTCTCTGGTGGACAGCACTGCTGGACGGACAGGATGTGAATCAGTCCTGCACCACCCTGTAAAAGAACAGGAGACAGGACGTGGGATGGTTTACTTGTCACAAAGCACTGGTTACAAAGCAATATCACCTGCTAATGTCCAGTACTTGCAGCACAATTGTTCTCTGCCTTCATGCAAACAATGACTCATCTGTGTGTACAACCTATAGACCTTTGTATACACTTAGGCGATACGCCATTGTTGGGAAGTAATCAATCAGGGAGAGCGAGGCTTCCAAGCAGATGCCTCAGAAAACAAAGACACCCACAACACGGATGAAATTAGGGATGAGCGATAATCGACGAGGCAGGTTATCGGCACTGATATTCAACATTTTGACACATATCAGCATCGTCCTTTTTTTCGTATAATTGAACGCACGATTAAAGATCGATTCAAAATGCGGTTATTCTGGCTCTGATATCTTTCTGTCTGCTGTCATTACTAATCCTCCGGCATTATCCTACTCACAGCGCCATCTAATTGGTTCCACGCAGAGCCACGGCATGTGTAAGAGCCAATCAGCAATGATAATCATTTGCAGCACCTCCAGACATGTCTGTGAAACATGTTAATACACTTAAAACACGATTGCTGATAATACTGATAGGGAAATAGTCTGTGGTAAGAAGTGAAAAGTTTTGTTGCAGAAGAGCACGTCCAGGGGACGTCTTGGGCATTGTGTGTGAGCCACATAAGAAGCAGCTGAGATTATGGGCCTAAAATATCAGATATCTGCCTCCTTGACCACCAATAATCGATTTTGGCCCTGGAAAACCTGATCTGTCGATCACCAGATGAAATGTTCCTAATTTTGCGCGTGTGTCCATCACAGGGCAGGAGGCGCTGTTCATCTGCCAAAGCCTCACTTTGGACTGAGTTAGTGCTCGTTAAAATGATCTGCCTGAGATCACTAATCTTAATCCTCCTGGGGCTCAGGCGCTGATAAACAGATTACTGAGACTGAGCCGAGTCACTCACTAATCAGATTTAATTGCAAGATTCACACCGGTGCATTGGCAACGCATTGCACCTTTCTCAATCAGATGCAGTCATCTATCTGATTTGAATCTTGAGATTTACATTTTTTTTTAGACGGAATGTGAATTAACATTGAATGTTTGAAAAACACGCACCCATTAAGAGGTGGGTTTAAAGGCATTGCACACAATTAGCAGCCACAAATTTGAAATTATACAATGTCATGTCGCATCTATGTAGCATGGACAACATCTGTCACAGTGGTTGCACTGACACACAGACTAAATTGTGGCATAAGGAGATTGAATCAGAGGATACAGCAAAAAAGATACAAAATAAAGGTACAGGACACGTTTGCTTGACAAAACCAAAGAGGTAATTTAACTTCTACAGTAAAAAAAATTTCATTTCACCCATCAATATTAATTTCATAATTCAAATTGTCATCAATGTTGGCTGCATGATTTGGTTTTGACATTGTCCCACTTGAAACATTGACTTCAGCGAAAATGTGAGGCACCAGGCCGTGTTAGTAAAAATTTGCAAATCTCCTATAGCCTAACAGCTGATATGGTTTATATAGATCAAGCGATAAAGATAATAGTAAATCCTGCTGGTTGGAAAGTCAGCTCGGACAAGGGATCAGAAGTAATCTCCTTTTAGTCACGATTATAAGTTGTACATCATGAGAGGCCAAATGCTTGAGGAGCATGCATGTCGATCTCTGTATATTTGCACTAAATATGAAGCCAGTACAATAAAAACAACTGTGAGAGTTGGTGAAATGCTAGCGACTAGGATCGGCCAGGTGTGCACGGGTTCCTCGGGACTCATACATCTCATCGGAGCAACCCTCAAAAGTTCGGCACACCCCTCTTACTTTCCCAACGTGTTGGAGCACTCTGTCATTGCAGTGCGGCACATTTCCAGCAAGAAAAAAATACGTCACCGCTGAACTGTACATATTGTACTTCTAGAGGCTCGCATGTTGAATGAACTTGGCAGGCAGTGAACTCTTGGAGGAAATCCAGAGGGGCAACTAAAATGTGCTGTATGGAGGCAGATGTTTGATAGATAAACATGAAAAGTGAATCGAAAAGAGGAGGAGAGCAAACCGCCAAAGAGGGGGTGTAAAGGGGTAGAAAGACCATGCAGCCAGAATCGTGGTTACACTGTGTTCTTCTGGTTTTGTTTTCTCTGCTGCACAAATGTTCCTCCTTTCTGAATTTACATCTCACAGACCAGGAGGCGTGTCATTACGCAACACATATTCATTATATTATATCAGGTAGGCAGAATGTGTGCCTTGAACCAAGATACAGGATTTGAAATAACAAATGGGACACTTTCTCGTGTACACTAAGGGCATTAATAATGCATACACAAGGCATGTGCACACAAATCATACTTGCAGACACGTGGATGAATGCAAGAGGACTAAAGGAACACTTCAACACGAGGAGAGATCAGAATGAATCAGGGAAGTGGGGGGTGTAGTTATATATTTAGATCGTCATCTGGGGAACAGGGCTTGTGGTTAACACGGCTGTTAGGATCCAAAAGGGAGCAGTGCGGCACACGTGCGGAGCCCTCTTGCAGGGACAGCCGCCCTGAATGGGGATGAATCAATGTCCCTGCCAAGTCAGAATGTGGAAGACTGCGGTGGAGAGTTTTTGTCAAAGGTTCTCATTTCTCTTCTTTGACTGATGTGGCAACACCCTCACTCAGCCCTGGCTGATCAGTTCTTCTTGTGCCATATTTTCTCACCTTTGTCATCATTCTCAACTAGAGATGTCCGATAATTATCGCCCACCGATAATACCGATAATATCGATAATCCGATACTGATATCGGTATCGGATTTTTTTGGCTTTAAATCCGATAAAATAAAAACCGATAAAAATAGAATAATGCTTGCGTTACACGGAAATAGTGCCTATGCGCTCCTGAAGCGTTTACCGGTGCACATATCGGTATCGACTGATATCGGTATCGGTACATTGAGAGTTGGACAATATCGGCATATCGGATATCGGCAAAAAAAACAATATCGGACATCCCTATTCTCAACATTGTTCATGGAATCCTATTCACCTTAGCTGGTAGCAGTTTCAGATGCATGTGAGGATCCAAAGGGAATCAGCAAGTGGCGATTGCCAAAGCAGGACTCAAGTTTATCATTGATTCTTGGAGACCAGATGTGCTTACCAAGAGGGGGGGAAGCCTGGATTTATAGCAGGCGCAGAAGAAAATATGTAGGGGAGAAGCTTAACAGATGTGCAGAGAAATTTTTCCAGGAGAGGAGGAAAATCACGCAGAGCAGCTTTCTATATAAGAGAGGCTCTCCTGCCTAGATAAAGCTTTAAAATCTAAAACCCGACAAAGCACACAAGATGAGCCTATCACATCTGCTGCAACAAGCCAGCAGGTCAACAGGCATCAACCTAGTGATGATGAATGTGTGCACTTCAATGCATGGCCTACAATGTCAACCTACAAAGGCAACAATGGCTAATGGTGATGCAGGGAAAAAAGTCTCCAACCTAAAATGTTACAAGTTTGTTTTGAATTGAATAAGGAAAGAGGGTTGTAGTGAGAGAGGAACTGAGGATGGTTAATGTTTCATCTGAGGATTAAAGGAAAAGACGAGGATGGAGACAGATGATGGATGGCTGCGTGGATTGTGTGACATAAAAAACAAAGACAGCTCCCTTACTGTATAAGGGCTGAAATATTGTATTGCTAAAATGCAAAGCTAACAGGTCATCAGGATTCTAAAATTTCCATATTCCATATGATACCACGAGAGGTGTCAATATTTAAGGCCATTTTGATACAGAGCAGTGAGTTGGCAGAAAATTAGACGATAGCAAGCCAGGCTGCTGCAACAACAATCTTTTCAAACTTAACATGTATCAAATACGAGTAATTACCTGCAATCTCTGACAGCACTCTGACAATTGCTTGTAATAACACACAAACAGACTGGGGCAAATATCAAATCAAATATTGAATCTTAAAAAAAAGAGAATCACCCCAATTAACCGGGCAGACTTTCACACTGCAAACCCATATTATTGGGCTGTTGGTTCAAGATACAAGTAACTGAAATGCAAATTTGATTCAGAGAACGGTTTGATGTTTGGTGAAAAATGCAGCACTGTTGAGTCACAAGAGGTCACTCTACATTCTGTGTGTTGATAATGGGAGCTGAAGTCAGATTTGTCTATGGTAAAAAGCCTCACTGTTGATGTCAAAAACTGGAAGAAATTGAATCTTCTGGTACGATGCCTCTCCAACATCATTTGCTGTTGTCAAGATGCTGACACGGTTTTGCCCCTAAGCCTGTTCTCATTCCAAACTAAAGAAGGCAATCACAGCGAGACCATCAGACATTCAGTTTCCCAAATTGCAAGCAACTCCTCTTCATCAAAAACCAGCTGAGAAGCAGCGATTAAATGTAAACATGCCATGAAAAACGACATGTCTGAATAACAAATGCGTGCCAGCGTCCCTGCCATGGCAACCCATGCTGTGCCTTGGCCATTCATTGTGGGTGCAGCTGGTACACGTCTCTATGGCTGTTCCCGCAGGTCTGACTCTGCTGAGACACACTGCTGAGGGAAGAGGAAAACACACCATCCATCAAGTTCACACTTTCTATACCTCACCTGGGTGATCGTGCTGTTTCCACAGTGCAGCATCCACCTTCCGATAACCAAACCCACTGGGCCAATCATCCAGCCTGCCTCAACAACCGGGGAAACCTCTACTCATATATCACATCATCAAATAATGTCAAAGACGAAAGGCAGCTACATGATTCAGATTTTGGCCAAAGGTAAAGAAAGGCAAGCCAGACTGAAAATTCTAGGCTTGGCTGTTCAACAACAACAAAAGACCATATCAACATAATGTGTGCTCTTGAATTACTGAAGACTGATTCAGAATTCTTTAGTATCAGTCAGCTGACAACCAACACCAGATAGTGAGCTACAAAGTGGAACTGTAAATAAAGTGACAGGTCACAATTTTTCTTCCCTTGTGAGAGTGGGCCGTGCTGTTCTCCATTTTACAGTTGGGAATGAGATAGATCACAGCTTGGTATAAGGCCATATAATAAGGAAATCTTGGGAGTTTTTTTAATACGATTTATAGCAATGTGAGGACAATGTTGCACATGATGAATACATTTGAAGAGGTCATTCAGGATAATTTTAATTTGATTTGCACACTAATGGCAAACAGTTACCGGTACATATGCTGCAAGCTCTTCCTCATAATGACAGTGGTGGTAGCTATGATCAAAATGGAATGAGGCATGTATTTGGTTCGTCATCCTCAAAAATGCTGAGTCTAAAATTAGTGGTGAGCTTTGTAAATGACAATTCTTTGTGCAATAACTAAATATTATAATTAACCCAAACGTTCTTGTGTTTCTAAATAAACATGTTAACTGAGCATGTGTCAATTTGTTTAAAAGCCGGCTGGGCTGGCTGCAGTATTAGGGCAGACCAACAGGTCTGCTTCATTGATTGTTGCGGGACATGGACACACTTCTATTCGAAACTTTCGGTAATACATTCAGATTATCATTCCATTTTATTTGCCATTAAATCAAGGACAAGGGGAGCCCTTTTACCTTTTATGTTAACGGTTCCTGTGCATTCGTGTAGAATTTGTGTTCAACACATGAACAAAAAAAGATGCGACACACAGTTCGTCCACATTGATGAGGAAGGGAGCCAGCGAGGGAGGTACTCAAAGGCTACGAATGGAGAAAATAAAATTGATGCGTTGGAGTTTCGGGTCCATCGGGGGGGATGGGCCGCAGTCAAAGCTTTTGTTCTGACGTGAGAATACAGTCACTTAATGACAGAGGGTCGTCGTCTGTTTGCATTGGTCTGATTCGATACACTGAACGCACACAAGCATCCCAAAAAAACAGACCTTTTGCCCACGACTTGTCGCCTTCACGGACTACAGAAGCTAAACCAATAACTTTGTGTGAGAAGTTTCGCTCCCGACGTATGGCAGGTTACGAAGGATCGTACCTTCAAATGCACTTTAAGGGGCCGAGGGCCGAAGTTGAGGGGAACAATAACTGGCGACGGACCACGGAACACCCTTTTTTTACATGCGAGTATAGCATCGATCTGACGAAAACGTCACAATAACACTTACAAGATCGGTATGTCTATATTTGTCATGGCTTCCGTCGTCAAGAGGCTACATTTTAACGCCGTTTTTGTAACACAGCTGTACTCGTGCCCAATGTTTACGACTCGTCAGTGACTTTTGAAGTTGGAAACAACTAACACCTAACTCGCCCGAGTCGAAAGAATACATCTAGTCACGTTTTTGCAGCAATAACGTGGAGACCACAAGAGGAAAATGTATTTCAATCACGAGCCCCGACCTCAAAGTACAACTAATCTTGCCCAGCTGTGACGGGAAAGCACGACAGGCTAACCGCTGCTGGTGAACTAGCGTGCTAGCCAATATGTTGGCTAGCGAGACGACAAAACTAAATTGTTGTATACAAGGTAATTATTGTAATCTTACCAGGAACTTTGATTCTTCTCCTGGCTCGGTGAGGGTACGCCGTCAGTATTTCCAGCGAATGCCGCCCTCCTCGGTCGTTCAGATAGGTTTAGAAGTTGATGTTGCGTTGACGTGGATATCCGGGTCTCTGCTGCTGCCGAATGAGCTTGCCGAGCCTCCAGCAGCGGTTCCTCCCCCTGTGGCTCCGTCACTTCGCACTGTCTTCTCCCTTGGGTTTGTGAGCTCTAAGCAAAATACCTCAAAATATGTCATGGCACATCGTGATAGTTTGAAGTGTCGGAAATACCGTCATATTTGGAATTCGGAGTTAAAATAAGTCATTTTAGATTGCGACGGAATCTCAACTCCTCGGTTAATATGCCATATTTAACAAAGCGAACGCAACCAATACAACATAATCAAAATCTTGATTAATATCGTCCGAGTACACGTAGAAGTCCAAGTGGAAAAAGTGATACAAGCTGAAATAATGATATCAACACCGACTCTTGCCACAGTCAAAAAGTGGCAGTCAGTGGACGTCCTCCATCCCCCGATCCCTCTTGATCCTTCCCTAAGTGGCTCCACAAGTGACTGTCTGCAGTCATAACATTCAAGACAATTACGTCAACTGGGCTGCCTAAAGATCTCTCTCCCGAAGTTGGCTCCTACAAGATTGCAAAATGGCCAACTTCCATGAAGCCATGCAGGAGAATTGAACATCCCATCCCGTCGATATTTCGATTAAACGATTAAAATTGCATTGTCGTGCAACCGCAGCGATATAGTCTGCTGGTTTCTCCTTTTGTATAGGAGTGAAAGGCCCCGTGATAAATGTTGGGTCAGCTCAAACCACTTGAAATCAGCTGAAATTTCATCAGGGCCGTATAGGGTCATCCTTTAAGAACAAAAGAGTCAGGTTGGTCCACAATAGGCTATAATTTATCCTTTCCGCCATTTTAAGCATGAAACACAATGGAAGGAGTAATCTAAGAGACAATAGAATTATCTGATCCAATAACAACCAGTCGTTTCCTGAACTGGCTGTAAATAACACAATCTATTGAATATCCAGTGGTGGTCAGAGGTTAATACATGCTCATCTTTTTTCACAGCAAAGACAATTCTATGATTTTTTTTTTCTTATTGCATTTGTAGGCTGATCAAGTTCAATATTTGTCTTCACTCCAGTCAGAGGAAATTTTCTAAAAAATAAAATAAAAAATAAAGGCTAGTTCTGAAAGGCAATGACAACACAAAAACTTAATTGTTTTTTTTAATGGAAAACCTTTTTAATGTTTTCTTTAGTAATGTCTTCTCAAGCAAGCACAAAGATACAAATGTCAACCTAGCCACAATTGAGTCCAAATAGTTACAGGAACCACCAGAATGCTTGTACAAAAAAAAAAACACTCAAATTGCATGGTACTGTTTTCTAAAAGAGTGGCACTATATGTGTACACTTGACTTGCAGCCCTCTATGTAGATAAAGTCTGAAAATCAGAACAAGCTAGAGGGTCTGAATCCATCAGACATGTTGTAGGTAGACACAGGACATAATTCAAGAGAATTATGTGTCTGAACGTTTTGTTTTTCCAGATGAGTTTGTCCTTTTACTTGTAGAACTCGTGCTCCTGCTCATCCTTTTTGATGACCGTCTTATAAGCTTTCTCAAAATCTTTAGCAAGGACGATGTACCTGTTCTCTCGCACTGCCAACATGCCGGCCTGAGACAGGGAAATGAACAGCATTAAATACATATCAAAAGTAAATCCAAAATACAATATGACTGTATGTGCTAATTTCCACTAAGAGAGGGAAACAAGCTACCGCAGCGTTTTTGCAATGCAATGTTGCACTAGGGAAAAAAAGAAGCTCACCTCCTGACAGATGGAATTAATGTCAGCTCCAGAGATCTTGTCTGGTCTGGCAACATCTGTACATTGGTTAAGGCCAAGTGAGCAATGCAATGACTAAAATATAAGCCAGCTACTGACAAGGAAAAAAAATAATAGACAGCGTCCCATGAAAATTGAAAGCAGAGAGCAAAATACGGTACTTGAATTCTTTCCAAGCATCAGTTCTAAATTTTGATTAGCTTCCTTGAAGGTCACATATCAGTCTGCCAATGCGCCCACATAACTCAATTAAGACGTTAAAGGAACAACAATGAGGCAAGTCCTGGTTGTGGTGGAGTCCCACAGAGCTCAACATTGAAGTGCGATATTGTGTCAGCTCTGAAAATGAATCAACATCCATCTAATTTGATTCAAGCTAGCATACATAAATCTGCACGATGATGGAGAACAGTGGTCCATGAATCTGTCAAAGTGACTGAGAGATATTCATCCTTTTCTCACTGCATATCTACTTCTAAATGAGCCATGGCAATGGACATTCTCTTAGATATTTACCTGAATGACATAACTAACACAATGTCATCCATTTAATCACTTATGGCCTTTCATTCACAGACAGGTTATGTATACTACACACATCTTGTAACAGTCATATTCCAGACTGTTAACTCAAGTGCACATATTTGCTTGTTATGTACTTTACACAAAGCTATTAAGTGACATGGCACTATTTATACCGTTGTCTCACACCACAGTCTTTCTTTCTTACCAAATTCTTTTGGCCTGATACTGTGGGGAAAAAAACACTGTCTCCCAATGTGGTACTATGTGTGATACATATGAAGGGATTTGTCTTCGGTCAATTATGAGAGGACGAAAGTAAGTAAGTAAGCCCTCACAAATGGATGATAGTGAAATTCTGAAATAGCATTTGCACGAAAAAATTTCCTAAGCAATTACAATTCCACTTCGCTCACAATAGACTTACTTTTTGGTGTGTAGCACAGAGTGAAATTTTAAGACAGGTAAGAGTTTCTAGCAGTAGAGACATGCTAAGCCTGTGTTGTATGTCCACTTCATGATTGTGTATGTCAACACTGCAACAGCAAAGGATTTATGTGCAAAATAATTGCATTAATTAAATCAATTTGTATCAACAGATGGGAGTTGACACATGAATAGAATGTTACTGAACCAAAAGGATACAGTCCTCCAAGTCGACTTCCTCAGAGAGATTCATTTTACTAGTAATGGTGGAGAAAATGAGACGTTTCTGCCTGCGGTCAGGCAGAGGGAATTCAATCTTTCTGTCAAGACGACCAGGACGCAGCAGCGCCGGGTCCAGCGTGTCTGCTCTGTTAGTGGCCATGATCACCTAAGGAACATTGAGGTGTTAGATGTCAAGTGAAGATGACAACACAAAACACATCATCTGTTATAGTTGGTAAGAAAGCTCCAGTTAACCAGTGAAACTGGTAAGTACGGTATACAATCAGAGCATGGCGCGGTAGGACATCAGCTTGTTAAGAAATGCTAGAAATAAGTTATGGAGCTCCACTGCCATGAGTAAAACATAATGTAGTATGCCAAAGTGCTGCATAATTTTTCTATGACTAATTGGTAACATAAAAATGGCTTGACTCATTTTTGCTCTTAACAATGAGAAACATAAACATCACAAACTTTCAAGCAAAACTGTACACAGCTACATAGGACAAGGGTGTATCTTAGAAGGTCTATGGAGTAGGGACTTCACGAGTGATACCAATGGCGGCAAGACAGCATCAATTTTGAGGAAATATAACCCACCTTGACGTTGACATTCTGGTCAAAGCCATCCATTTGGTTAAGCAGCTCCAGGAGAATTCGCTGTACCTCACGATCAGCTGCAGCAAATTTAAAAATCGGATGTTGAATTGAGCATGAATAGTACTAATAAAAGGAAAATAACATGAATAGACCAAAACAGAATAGCCAACAAAACTGATTGGAACAGGTTCTTGTTTAATTTAGAATTAAATTATTGAATATCGTGTTTGACAACAATTCCACACCAGTGTACCTCCAGTCTGTGCATCAAAACGCTTTGTAGCAATGGCATCAATCTCATCAATGAAGATGATAGCAGGGGCATTTTCCTTTGCCAGCCGGAAGACATCACGAACCATTCGAGGACCTTCACCCAGGTACTTCTGAACAAACTCGGAACCCACCACGCGGATAAATGCCGCTGTGAAAAAAGCAATACGAGTACGATAAATAAGAAATTCAACACACACGTTTTCCTTTTCAATACTCTGACACAGCATTTGATTTTGTGACCAGTTTTGTACAAAATGTCAAAAAGCCTGTCGCTTGAGCAGTTAAAAAACAAAAAAAGCAGAGTGTGATGATGAGGCCGGCAGTGCAAACTGCCAAGTGCAAATGTCAAGATGGTTCTTCAAACAATCAGACTTTATGGACTTAAACCTAGCAACAGCCTCGGGGGAGAAACTGGCGACCAGTGCTCCGTAACTCTTGGCAGAGGGTGAGATTTTGGTGTTGAGGAGTTGTGTCAAGGATGTGTTGAATTGGCAAGGAATGATCTACTTAACAATGTTTACATAAAATGTATCTATGCAGTCTGTAGTCCAATATAGAACACGGAGACAAACACGGTATACACATGTGTGGCTTTACCTGTAGTGTGGTGTGCCACAGCCTTGGCCAACATGGTTTTGCCACAACCTGGAGGTCCATACATGAGGACTCCCCTGGGTGGGTCAATTCCAATCTACAAGAGCAAAAACTAAAGAATTACTTCAAGGAGTGTACTGCCTTCACTCAATTTTGAACACATTATTAAATTATATTGTAAACAGGCAATTGTAAATATGTTCCCAAATCCGATCTTAAAAAAACCCTACCAAACTAATTAAAGTTAATGACACATCAGACTTGGCATATAGGATTTTTTAGCAGCCACTTTCTTGGTGCAAGACACGGTGCTGCTCTGTGCCAACAACAATAATTATGCAACCCAGCTGAAATGGCAAAGACCCATATTGCCCAAAATTGAACTCTGAAATCGCCTGTGATCTTCTGACCTGTTTGTAGAGCTCAAAGTGTGTCAGCGGCAGCTCCACTGCTTCTCTTACTTCCTGCTTCTGAATATCCATCCCACCAATATCGGCATACATCACATCTGGCTTTTGGTCTGGGAGCAAACAGACATGACAGTTAAATATAGGCATGTAGATCTAGGTTTACAGTCAAACCAGAGAGAAAATCAACTTAGGAAGTTTAAATTTAGATCTGCCTGATAAAAGATTCATCTCTGTTATTAGCGCAACCTTCTGTAAACCATGGCTGAAGTAGCAATAGAAGATCAAGAAGAACAGATGACTGACTTGAAGTCTTTCTTTGTCTGTCAGCTGTGCAGTTAAAAGCTTATACCTGATGTCAGCATCATGATACTGCTGTCCGCTTCAGGAGGGAGCACATCAACAAGAGCATTGCTGTGCTTGTGGAGGGCCACAGAGGCATTGGGCTTCAGAAGTTCTCTGTCAATGGTGCTCAAGATGCGTACATAATAGTTGGAACCTTAGAGAATAGCATAAAAAACAAGGGAGAATGAGGATGCAACTCATTACTGATTTAATACACATTCCTCACACTGAATAATTCAAACAAAGCTGCACAGGGCATTTCAGCTTTATTTTCTTAAGATAGAGCAAGTCTTAACAAGGTCAAATACTTTAAAAGTACTGCATGCGTGTATACTCTCCCACTATCATATCTATTTAAATGTCAGTTTTTGGAAGAATTTACATCTCTCTCATTAATATTTTCCTGTGGCAAATTCCACATATTGAGGCCCAGGAGAACATCTGCCTTTTGTCACACATTAAGTTGAGCAACCAAACACAGCTTTGGATAAATATCTGACAGTGTCAACTGTCTGTGTCCATCCTGCTGTCCAACATTGTCTCACTGTCAACAACCAACATAAAGACAGCAACAAAGATTGATGGAAAACACACTGGTGACACCATTCTTGACATCACATTGAACATATGTCATAACTAGCACTCCCTCTCTCTCCTTCCCTCTGCACTTGTAGCGAGCAATGTTGTTGCATTGGCAAAAAATAAAATTTGACATCTTAATGAAGACTTTGTACATCATGTCACACAATGAAGCATGAGCTTCACATTAGTTTGTGCTTGACTTAACTTAAATTTGCTAAAATTGCAAAGTGTGTAGGGAATTTGACATTACGGTGCAAAGCCATAATCAAGAATCTTTATTGTCATTACAGCAATCCACATTGTGTAACGACATTATGGTGGGTGCTGAGTTCCAGCGCATTTAAAAGGGAAAGCAGCAGTGTGCAACTTATGAAAACTTTGGAGGATTTAGGTAGCTTTATAAGTACACAGAGTAGAGGTAGAGAGCCCTCATGTTATCAAAGATTGGTGTTTGTTAGGGATTAGTTCAGTTTTAACTTTACCTGTTGTGGACCCAACAATTGCTGTATTCTGATCAACAGCCTCTAGGAATTGGCCAATGACAAGTGGGATGCTCTGGATCCTCTTCACCTCTTCCTGGGCATGGAGGAACTCCTTCTTCAGGTTCTTCTGCTCATCTTTAATGTATTCCTCCTGCACTTCGAGGAATTCCAGTTCTTGTTGTAGCTTCTGTAAACAACAGTAGAAAAATGTGTGGAAGCAGGCAAGACAATCACAATCATTGTTATAAATTAACATGCTTCTACAATTTACAACGTCATGCAGGTGATGAATAGTTGTTAAGAGTGGTCATTAATTCAAGAATAACCCAAAAATATTAAACCATTTGATACTTCAGCTTTCAGTATGTTAGCTGGCTTTTGCTTTGCTTTAGACATGGCAAACACTGTCTCAATTGGCACTCAAAACACACAACAAAACAATGTGTTTGTTTAAAGACAAACTCTCACAGAGTAGACGCTTAACAGCAAACAGAAACCGGTGCCTCGAAAATTGCCAGTGGCCGACATTTGGCAGGCCTTGAGGATTACAAAACTTTTTAAAAAGTCAGCATGCCTCAGCTATGTCAATTAGAAGGACAACTAGTGCAGTGTCTCCCAACCTTTTTCATGGCATGGCACATATTCCCATTATTGAAAATTTTTTGGCACCCCCCGCGTTCAGCCATAAGTTGTCGCCGGGAGTGTGAGTGTGTGTGTGTGTGTGTGTGTGTGTGTGTGTGTGTGGTGGAGTTGTCGACGGGGGTAGGTAGGTGGGGTGGGGAGGTAGCAGCTGTACCGCGGCACACTGGTTGATGGACATAACAATAAACTTGTTCCTTTATTCATTCACTCATTTTCTGAGCCCAATTGATCCTCTCTAGGGTCTGCCAGAATCTATTGCAGATGTCATAAGGTGAGAGCAGGGTACATCCTGGACCCATAGCCAGGCCGTGGCACACACAATGACGGATAACCATTGACTCCCTGCTATGGCCAATTTCGTGTAACCAATCACCTACTGTGCATATTTTGTGGTGGTAGGAAGAGGCCAGTGTACAATTCTACAGTATAGGCCAGGGAAAACACATGGGGATCCAACATGAGGAGTCCCTAGCCTAGGATCTAACATCACAATGTAGCCCTCAAGTAGAACAAATGGAGTGTTATACTGGAATAAATGCCTGTGTTAATCATACTGAATGCCTCTAACGTAAAGGTTCCCATTAATACATACAGTTTCTTTAGGCCAGGGTCACAAACGTTTTTGAGACCAAGGGCTACTTCATGGGCACTGAATCATACTAAGGGCAACAAGTTTGATTCGCTCCTCTGAAATAACATTTGCTCAGTTTGCCCTCAATACATACATGATCAATAATGATTAATAATGCTCATTAATGTGAAGACACTGATCATATCAATGATTTCTCACAATATCAACAATGACAAGGTGGGAAATTTTACACACAGTTCACTGGTGAGCCGTGCTATTTTTAGAACAGGCCTACGGGCGCCCGATGTGGTCCTTAGACCGTGGTCCTTGGACTTTAATGCCCACGTGGGCAATGACAGTAGTGCCAGTAGGGGTGTGATTGGTAGGAATGGCCTCCCTAATCTGAACCCGAGCGTTATGTTGTTGGAATTCTGTGCTAGTCTCAGTTTGTCAATAACAAACACCATGTTTGAACATAAAGGTATCCATCAGTGCGCTTGGCTACAGGACATCCTAGGGCGGAGGTCGATGATCGATTTTGCAATCATATCGTCGGACCTCCAGCTGCGAGTCTCGGACACTCGGGTGGAGAGAGGAGCAGAGCTGTCAATCGATCACCACCTAGTGGTGAGTTGGATTCGCTGGCGGGGGAGGAAGCCGGACAGACGCGGCAGGCCCAAACAAATTGTCTGCTGGGAACGTTTGGCAGAGCCCTCTGTCAGAGGGATCTTCAACTTCCACCTCCGGGAGAACTTCAAACAGATCCCAAGGGAGGCTGGGGACATGGAGTCCGAGTGGACCATGTTTTCCAGCTCCATTGTTGAAGCAGCAGCCAAAAGCTGCGGCCAGTAAGGCCATGGGTGCCTGTCGCGGTGGCAATCCCTGAAGGTGGACAACGGAAGTAAGGGATGCCGTAAAGCTGAAGAAGGAGGCCTACCAGGCTCACCTGGCCTGTGGGTCTCCTGAGGCAGCTGACAGGTACCGGCAGGCCAAGTGTGCCGCAACCTGGGCTGTTGAGGAAGCAAAAACTCGGGTCTGGAAGGAGTTTGGGGAGGCCATTGAGAGGGACTACTGGTCAGCCTCCAGGAGGTTCTGGCAAACCTAAACTGAGGATGTGGTCAGGCAATGGTGGGAATACGACAAGGATCTCCTCAATCCCACTACCAGTCTGCTACAGAGGAAGCAGAGGCTAAGGACTCAGAGGTGGATTCATTCATCACCCGAGCTGAAGTCACCAAGGTGGTTAAAAAGCTCCATGGTGGCAAGGCGCCGGGGGTGGACGAGATCCACCCTGAGTACATCAAGTCTCTGGATGTACTCAGCATGGCAGTCGGGGACAGTGCCCCTGGACTGGCAGACTGGGGTGGTGGTCTCTCTGTTTGAGAAGGGGGTCCGGAGGGTGTGTTCAATTACAGAGAGGGATCACACTCCTCAGCCTCCCCGGGAAAGTCTATGCTAGGGTGCTGGAGAGGAGAATCTGGCCGACAGTCAAACCTAAGCCAGGGGGAACAATGCGGGTTCCGTCCTGGCCATGGAACTCTGGACCAACTTTACACTCTCTGCAGAGTGCTGGAGGGATGATGGGAGTTTGCCCAACCAGTCAACATGTGCTCTGTGGACTTGGAGGGGGCATTCGACTGGGTCCCTTGCGGTGCTCTGTGGGGGGTGCTCCTGGAGTATGGAGTTCATGGCCCCTTACTAAGGGCTGTGCGGTCTCCATACGACCAGAGCAGGAGCTTGGCTCGCATTGCCGTCAGTAAGTCACACCTGTTCCCAGTTCATGTTGGCCTCCGGCAGGGCTGCCCTTTGTCACCGGTCCTGTTCATTATTTACAAGGACAGGATTTTTAGGCGCAGCATGGGTCCGGAGGGGGTCCAGGTTGGGGACCACAGGATCTCATCGCTGCTTTTTGCAGATGATGTTGTCCTGTTGGCACCCTCAGAACGGGACCTCCAGCGTTTGCTGGGGCGATTTGCAGCCGAGTGTGAGATGGCTGGGATGAGAATCAGCACGTCTAAATCCGAGGCCATGGTTCTCAACCGGAAAACGGTGGTTTGCACCCTCTTGATTGGAGACGAGATCCTGCCTCAAGTGGAGGAGTTTCAGTGTCTTGGGGTCCTGTTCACAAGTGAGGGTAGAATGGAACAGGAGAGCGACAGACGTATCGGTGCAGCGCCGGCAGTGATGCGGTTGATGTATCGATCCATCGTGGTGAAGAAGGAGCTGAGCTGGAAGGTAAAGCTCTTTATTTACCGGTCGATCTACGTTCCTACCCTCAACTGTGGTCATGAACTTTGGGTCTTGACCGAAAGGACAAGATCTCGGACACAAGCAGCCGAAATGAGTTTCCCCCACAGGGTTCCCAGGATACCACAGGGTATCTCTAATACCTTTAATAGAGGTACCCTCACAGATGTACGAGTTAAATGTGCAGTGGGCACTCACGCATGTCCATACTATAAGAGATTATGGGTTATGAACTTTGCACTGAAATATTTCCAGATGGTACTTTTCTTCTTTGACCAAGAGGACAGAAAATCCATGAACAAAAACAATTCAAGAAGCGAACTTAAGCCCAGAGAAACTGGTGGTGTTCCTGGGCTTGACAGCTGGTAGACTTTTGACATGTACTTGTGGATGAGACGATGAATAGAATAAACTGACAATGGCTTCCTGAAGTGTTCTAGAGCCCACATGATAATACAGTAGTTCCTTAAGAAACAAGTTAGATTCATCCGTGATCAAGGGTCAATCTGCTCGCAAGTCAATCTGCTCAATTAAAAAAATCATTAATTACTTTCAAAATTCAAAACAATAATTTTGATCTGCTCCAGAAAAATCTGGTTTTAATACTTGTTGCAGAGCAAGTTTTCTTCCGCTGCCTTGACGTCTGTACAAGATGCTTCTCCATGCCTCGCTACCGAATGGATATTCATTCTCATCTCTAAGTTATCAAACCATCCGTGACTAACCTTGAATGACTCTTCAAATGTAGAACTTCATGTTTCTTGTAGTTTCAAGTCATCATAGATAGCGCAAGCCTTCTCACAAATGATAGCCTCTGTTACTGAATCTCCTGCCAGCTCCTTCTCTTTCACCCACAGTGACAGAGGCTTTTCCATCTCCTTCATGGTTACCTCTTTACGGCTTTGAAAGAATCTTAATACCTTTGGTGTTGCACTCCTGATGACATCTTTTTGCATCAACATGGTGCAAATTGTCAACGTACTGTGGTCATACTGCCGTGCCAGTTCTATAACCGGAACACATCACACTCGTTTTTTCTATCATCTGTTATCAGCTCCATATACATCAGCCTTCTCTACTTTTCTCCACTTGTCTTTGCGCTCACTTTTTGTTACCCATTATGCCACGCACCATAAGTTTGTAAAAACTAATAAGGTATGACGATAAATGAGTGAGGACACATGAGCTTCGTCTATTGTAACCGTGCGCCAACTAGCGGTGGTGTCCCGAAGCACAACTTGTAAACTCAGATTTCCAATCATAACTAAGATATGGACTGGGAGACGGCTCGAATCTCAAAAAAACTTGTACGTTGAATTGCCCATATGTTAAGGTACTACTGCATGTTTTATCAAATGATGTACTGTAATCTATTTATGCAATACTGCCTTGGGGATCCGATGTCACGGTCCAATGTTGGTTTTCATTTGACAATTCCCTGAATCTTGAAATTATATCATGGACTGAATATTATGAAATCTCAGGATCCGGATCAGGAATCTTTATTATCATTGCAACAATTCACATTGTGTAACAAAATTACGATGGGTGCTGGTTTCTGGCGCATTTACAACAGGTACAACAGGGAAAGCAGCTGAATGCGGCTATGGCCTAAGTTCGTCGACCAGGGATCTGGCGTTCTCTAAATCTCTAAATTCCTTGCAATTTTTCATGAAGAAATTGTTGGACTAATTGCTAACACAACCGTTCACAATGTGGTGAACCTCTCCGTTCTTGTTTCATTCATGAACTTTAACATGTTGTCTCTGTGGTGGATTCAATTGAAAATAAGTTGAAAATGATTTGCATATCATTCAAATCTGTTTTCATGAATCTTAAACACAATGTCATAACCTCATTAAAATCAGGCTTGTAAATCATCTCCACTTCATCAAATATTACATACAGTATAAAATGGTGAAGGTCGAGGGGCAGAGGATGTTTAATTGTTTGAGATCAATTTATAATTCATGAATAAAATCTTAGTTTGACCTGACAAAGCAGCAGACGTTGAATCGCCTCACACCAATTAGCAGTAATTATATCTGAAGGGAAACTGAACATTATAAGCACTGCTTCTGATTAAGCAGAAACAACCCTACAGTATTTAAAATGTGACACTACGGTGACATTAAGACAGGCCTGCATACTGCCCATGAACTTGAGGATACTTTTTGGGCCGACTGTAGGTCAATCCGTACAGACTTGACTTAGGAAGTAGGGGGTGGTAAGTTTAAAGCCAGAGAGGACCAAAGAAAAATTAGGTGAACTGGTGGCTAGGGGTGGGCCAGCTCCACCTCTGGGACACTGCCATCGTGTCCTCAGTGCAGGGATCCCGACTGCCTACTGCTGGCTGTTCTTAGGCCCTCTATCTATCTATGTGAATTGTATAAGAATGAGCATCGACCACGGGTAAAATCCAGAGGAGGAAGTGCATGCATCTACTTTCTGTATATCGAAATACAGCCTAATAATGAGCATGATTCTTCCTCGTATTTGTTTTCACCAAACATTAGTCAAATAACCACACCCAACAAAATAAGATGAATACTCAGATCTGACCTTGTATCTGCTGTAAAGATCCTCTAGATCCTCTGGTTCTGGTGCCAAGAAGGACAGGCCTGTCTGGGGCCTGGAACTCAACATCGCGGGGATTTCGTCCTGATTCACCAGGGAATAGAAAAGCAACATTCATAACCATAACTACACAAAGATCTGTCATCCTGTGAAAGTGAGAGGACAACACAACAGTGCTAAATTCGTGTTATTCGGTCGTAGGGCGCGTGACAAGTGGCAGAAACACCCGTAAAAATGATGGAGTAGAAAATGAACAAGCAAACAAAACGGTTTAGCAGCTCACCAATGGTCATGACCATTGACCCCTAGCTAGCCTATGCTAGTCGCTGAAAAGGATTGGGCACTCATGGCTGTTCAGTAGAATGAGCAGCATAAATATATTACAGATATCTTTCAATTTTTCTGTAATGAAATATTTTCACCGGGCCATGCAGGTTTCGCGTTGCGATGATGTTTTACCCTGTAATACCCTTTGCCTTCTCCGAAACATGCTAGCGCTAACTGCTAACTTGCATGACAGAGCAAATGCTCTGGACAGAGAATGAACAGGCACGTTTACAGCTCCACATCACTTCTCAACGACACACACCGGTGAATACCTTGAGAATCTAACACCATAGTAGTTGTTTTACGCATGATAGATAGATAAAGTCTTATTTAGTACATGTATATTAGATAGCATCAGGCTCACTAATTCATACCGGGTTCTTCTCCACAGCTACGACGTCCTCCATGTTGGATTTCTACCGTCTGACGGCGACGTGGTGACGTCCAACCAAGGCGTAAAGTCAATTGGGTAATGTAGTTTTGGTCAGCGACCGACCTGTGACATCAATGAGCCAATGTCGATAAAATGTTCACAGCTTGATTGAACCCCGCAAATATCTTTCTCTCGGGAGTTTTTTGCAACCTTTTGAATTGACGCAAAAAAGTTGGGAGGATTTTGTGTTTGTTCACCGAAATATCTAGACCAGTGATTCTTAACTTTGTTGGAGGTACTGAACCCTACCAGTTTCATATGTGCATTCACCGAACCCTTGTTACAATGGCCAAGCGGGGCCTGCCATCATGAATCACATGAGTTGGATGTGTCTCTTGACCTCCGCCAAAGCCCTGAGACGGACATACCGAACCCCTGGGGTTCGATCGAACCCAGGATAAGAACCAGTGATCTGGACCTTTCCCACGTACTGTACCTCTGTGTACATGTGATGACCCAGCTCCTCTGAGAGGGCTGGGAGGCAAAGGGAGATTTAGCTGTCCTGTGGTTGGACCTGACTAATGCATACGGGTCCATACCACATGGTCATGCAAGTTGGGGACCGATCACTGGTGGCTGGATCGCCTGGGCGAGGAAGTATAATGCTTGAACAGTATTCCACAGGAAGTATTGTCGAAGTAACCAGCAGAACACATTTGCCCATGAAACTTTTCCATCCATTCCTGTCTTGTTACGTCCCGTCCCATCCCATCCCGTCCCGTCCCATCCCCTTGCCCTTTTCTTTTCTTGACTCTTCTTTTCTTTTCTTTTCTTTTCTTTTCTTTTCTTTTCTTTTCTTTTCTTTTCTTTTCTTTCCTTTTCTTTTCTTGTTTTTCTTTTCTTTTCTTTACTTTTCCTTTCTTTAGATGTTCATCTTAAAAATCAGATCACATTAGATGACCTACTCCTAATGCCAAAGTGCCCTGCAGTAAGATACTTTACACTATTATATTTTTCATAATTATACATCTACAACAAATATGGCACTCCACCAGGTTATTGGCTGACTCACAGGACAAAGAAGAATCTACAGAGGGTGCAAATTAAACATGTAAGAGAAAAAAACTTGAAATTGAAGAGAGAAATTGAGCCACTCTCATGACTAGGATAGAACTGACAGTCAGACTGTAAAAATACAACTATACGTGCTCGGTGAGTTACACGTCATTCTGACGGGAAATCATCAGATGGGAACAAAAGTCTGCAGATGTTCTCAAGGACACACTATTGCACTTATTGGCAGTTGTAAATAGCTGGCAGATCATGTACACAGTTCAAATACATAGCTGAACTGATGTCTAATGAATATGGTAGCTGCGAGACTTTACACAGAAGCCTTTAAATAGATTGATAGAGCACCACTGATGAGTGAATGCACCAAATCCACATGTGCACAGAGGTGATGCGGTGGGTAGGTAGGTGGTGTGTAAATGAACAGTCACACTTGCATCACACTGCACTTTTGTCATTCTTGTTTCTCGCTCACCACAGTTTATCAGCTTCCTCTCCTCATCGCCTTTCGCGGTTGCGATGCTTTCATGCAGTGTGAGCTCAATCTTTCCTCTGACGAGAGAGTGAAGAGTCCACCCAGTCTGTACTCAGTATTACAGGAGTTTAAATTTGATTGCATAGCAGAGAGGGACAAAGCGCTCCAGCCTGCAGGCAGATTCAACTGACGTGTTGTCAACCTGGACAAAAGCCAAGACTCTTTGAATAAATCCATAATTTTTAGTGTACAGTGTAAAGTGGGGGGACAATGAAACATATTTGGTGTGTAAACTCACCGTTGCCACTGAGGACACTGGATATCAAAGGCACCTTGGACACGGTACCTTGCTGAGAGTCTACAGTAATTGCAAAATTGTTATCTGTTTGTCTTTGCAAGTTACCGGTTTTGCTACGACTGATTAAGATAGAGGGGAGGATAGTAATATGTGTGCAGTCCGACGCACATGTGATCTGTTTCTAATTTCAGATGCAATGCTGTTTTCCTGCAAACCTGCCACCAGCTCCGGTGCGCAGTGAATGGGTCTTATGATCCACCTTGTGCTTTGTCAGTTTTTCAAGATGGATTCAAATTGCAAACTTTGGATTTCAAAAACCAGGGCCCAGTCGAGGCATATGTCCTACTGTCCAAATCCATAACTGCTGCAAGCACAAGGGAGTGCGGATTTCAACTACACCTGAATGCAAGTCTCTAAACCATGATGAGATTGTCCAACAATATATCAAGTACACGGATTCAAAACTCAGTCATTCAATTTGTTACAGTTTCAGTTCATAAATGTGGTGATTGGTCTTAACACGTGTATAAATGTTATTGATCAAACTTAAGTTTGTGTTTCCCAGAGGCCGATATCAAAGCGTTCCTCCAGCCATGGCTCCAGTAAGGATCTGTCACCCTGCAGAAATGATCTGTCCTGCTGTTTGTGATGTGTGCTGCCTTAGCAACACTCTGCATGCATGGACTAGATAAGGCTCATGGGACGCGATTGATGAATGAAGATTGTCTTTTGATATTAATGGCAGGGAGAGTGTGCCATAACTAGAAAGGTTTTTTATGCGTATGGTTTTCTTCTCAGATTTTAATTTGAAACTAGAGAAGATATTCAAGCAGGCTATGGAGGGCGATAGCATACGAAAAACAGGCCATACTCTGTCTGATGATTTTCGGCACATTTATTTAAGCACAAGTAATTTAGGTATGATCTGTAATCTGAGTTTTCTGGAAGCTTTGAAAGATCAGACACGACGTACTACAACAGGGAATATGACAAGTGTCACTTTTGCATTATACTGTAGGTGTGTGTGTCTTAATTGATAGAATGAACACGCTGGACTGGTAGAGTGTCTTTGTGGAAGGACAGGCACAGTTGGTGATGCAATCCACCAAATGGTCCAATGAAACGTCCAAATTTATTGATCAACACACTCTCTGCTCTCCTTTGAGCTTAATCCTCGTATTGCTATTATATATGCTATTATATACTTATTTCCTCTGTGCGTGCATGGGGTGAGTGGTTGTTCGAGTGGTTTGTCCACTCAGACAGAGAAAGTTAGAGACAGAAGGCAACGGGTCGAGGTGGAGATAACTAAACTGACCACTATATTAGTTTGAATGCCCTAAGAAGAGGAAATATTTTATTCATCTCTCTCAGGAGGAAATTTTGTACTCTGGGTTTTATCTTTTTTATCAAATTCATATATGTTCAATGTTTCAGGAGTCTCAGAGCAGAAATCAAATGCAGCGCAGGGATGTGTTTAATGGTGGTGTTTATTTTCAGTCCATTGATGCAAACACAATCCAGAGCCTGGCAAGGGCAAAAACAACGAGAGAGACAAGTACTGAAAATAGATGCAACATAACTGCCACAAAATCCTGCAAAGATCTGACAACCAGAGGCGCCAAAAGACAGAACCTAAGCACAACTCAGTTAACCCCAATAAAGATAGGTGCTTAAACCGATTATAAGTGGAATGTGAACGAGGAGCGAAAGTCCCAAGAAGGGCATAGGCGGGGCCCAGAGTACTTGCGCCCGGGAAACAGTTCAGCGAGACCCCAGCAGAGGTCGACAGAACGGTCCTCACGGGGAATGGGGGGTGGGGGCTTGACACAATGGTGCACGCACATGCACAGACATACACTGATCATAATAAACCATGCAATTGGGGATAGGTTAAGAGTGAAGACTGCACCTGGGTTGCATCCCTGAGCAGTGGTCGGGATGGGTGCCTTGCTCAAGGGCACCTCGGTAGTGGTCAGCACCTGTCTGATCTCCAGTCTTTTCTTGGTGTGTGACGGGACTTGAACTAGCTATCCTGCATTCCCATACTACCCCATACTAGGTTCCCACCACTGAGCCACTGCTACTGTTTTGCCGAATAAAGAAGAGAGAGTGAATCCAATCGCCTGCTTTGGGCTTGTTCTCTCATTTTCAGTCACTATTAGGCAGAGCCGCGACAGGGCAAGTAGTGTTGAAATACCAGGACAGAATGTAGGTTCATGTATTTGTTTGCCTACTTCCCACATGATTTGATTGCATTACATAATGGTCCCATGTCCGTTTTGCCATTGTCATTGCAGATTAAGAAAGGTACAGTTATTATGTTTAATCAGCTTTGCCATTCATGCTGATCTAAATATGAGAGCAGCCATGTAGAGACAGA
>OMPJ01038800.1:0-54811 GCA_900312935.1 Carapus acus | reverse complement strand
CCCAAGGCCCGCAGCAGCTGGGGCCTTGTTGTGGTCAGCAGCAGTCTTTCACTGTGCCAAGGGCAGAGATGCAGTGTGTGCTCACACACACACACACACACACACACATACACACCCACCCACCCACACACACACGTGCACACACATACGTACTCTCCCGCCTGCAGGCTTTTTCCACTGCTGGACGAAGACTATTTGCCGTAATGTGTTTATGTGAGCAACACTGGAGCCGGACCTGCAACAGTGGAGGAAGAGGAGAGATGGAGAGACAGTCGACAGCTCCTTCATTATCGTGGATTGGGGTCATTGTGTATTCGCAGGCAACGTGGTGGAAGGTGGTGGAAGGAAGACAGGACAAGCCCAGTCATCTCAAATTGATTTTATTGGGAGAACTACAAAAATGTACAGTACAAAGTTAACAGTCTCACACTCAATTTGTAGTGAGCTGACTCCCCCCCAAAAAATATCACAACTCTCGTTGTCTTTTTGTCCGTTTTTTTGTTACATTCAAAAAGCTTTACTTCTGATAAAGTAGTCAAAAGTACATAGTGCGCATCCCCCTGTACCTACTATGTACAAACCATTGTGTTCAACCACTTTCCCCTCCAGCAAACTCAAAGACTTGCGACTAAATTCAACCACAAAAACACAAGAAGAAGGAAAAACAAGGAAAAAGGTAATAAAAAATAGAAATAAGTGTGGAGGAATGGGGATTTAGAAAGATGACGGTTGTTTTGCCAGAGTGTTTGAGTGGTAACAACCTTTCCAAAAGGTTTTTCTTTTCAGAATCCAACACTACATTCAGTTCAACTTGTGTATAAAAGATGCCATGTAGGAAAAATACTTTATTTGGTTAATCTTAAGGCATGTCAAAGATGGTGAACCCCATAGGCACTATAGAATAATACTGGGGCACAAGGGATTGCTACATTCTTTAGCACGTGGCTGGAATCACAGTGTGACCTCGTGCAAAACAGAAAGAAAACAAAAATACTTTTTGGTTAATTTATTGACTTGGGTTCTTTGTCATTGAAGTCTGATCTAGATAAACAAAAAAGAAGTACGTTTTGGACGGTCTGTACAACCACACTGTTTATACATTCTACAGAAACAACTAAACAGGGATCCTCAAAAATGCCTTCCACAGCACTGACAACCCTCAGGAGCAAACAGCAATCACGCAAACTTTTTAATAAACGTAAACAAGGAAACAAAATTAATGAAATAAATATCACATACGTTCTCTTAAATTAAGATTTTTTTTTTACTCATTTACAATAAAAATAACCAAGTGAAGTTACAAAAAAAAGCAGAAAAAACAAAATATATATATTACTGTGAAAAGAACATACACTCCACTTTATGCAGATTAATAATGGCGATCATAATTTAAACATAAAAGAATATAGATCTATTGCTTCATCATACTTGATAAATACAGTATGGACACAAATTACCAATGTAGTCTATACTTTTTCACAAGATAATAAATAAGTTAAATAGTCCATAGCCAGTTATGCACTGCTATGTAAATCACTCAAACAGCTAAAAAAATATATATTCGACCATCAGCAGTGATTTCCCCAAACAAACCCAACTCAAGAGTGCTTTTTAACCAAGCAACAAACTAGACTAACCAAACAAACCACTGAGTGGCGCTGTGAAAAGACAAGAGTACAGATCTGGAATGGAAGTTGAAGCATTCAGAGAGGAAAATAAAGGCAACACGCTTTGAACAAAAATGTTACTTTGAGTCAAGGCATATTCTTGGCAGGATGGGGAGGAAATCTGAAACTGCTTACAGTCTCTTCTTCTTGTCAAGTCATGTTACATGTCTAATCCCAGGAAAAGTGTGGCTTGCCTGATGAGCAAAAAAAAAAAAAAAAAAGAGGGAGGGGGCTGCCAGGAGCCCTTGGGCAAGGCACTGATGGAATGCCTTCTGTTTTCTATCTACCTTTTATACAGCTACCATAGTACATACAAAGGAAAAAAAGAAACTAAACTAATGCCAGGTCAAGGACACTTTAGACTGACGCTTTCTTGATCCCTGTGGGGAAATTCTCTCTTCTTCTCGTCTCTTCTCTCCTCTTGCCCCCTTCCAGGGAGGTCAAAGCAGGATTGGCAACTCGGGCCGAGGTTGCCGAGATAATCAACGTCTTGCTCAGAGGCACTTCAGCAGAGTGGATATCGCTGAACTGGTGGGAAAGGATCAGGGGTAGAGGGTTGAGGGTGAGGGTGAGGATGAAGGAGGGACTGGGGGGGGTTGAAGGACAGTCTACCTCACTCTTTTTAAACACCCCTTCCCACCCCACCCCGATCACCCTTCTATAATCCGTAGAAAATAAACAAAAAAAAACATTTTAATCATCTGAAATCGACAGCCTGCTGAAGATTGGCAAACGTCTTCCAGCGTCCAGACTCGGGGACTCCGAGCCGCTGAGGCTCCCGGAAGAGCTGAGGGACCCGCTCGCGTAGCTCTCCCGGTCAGAGAGCGAGTCCGGCGGGCTGGGAGGAGGCTCGAACACCGGGGACTCGTTAAGGCGGCGCAGCGCCTGCAAGTGGCTCATGTTGTACGACGGAGGCGAGGGAGGGCACACGCCGCCCGGCATGTTCCCGTAGTAGGCACCGGTGGAGTGGTTGTTGGAGTAGCCGCCCGAAGTGTGCACCACCAGGGGCGCCAGCAAGGCTTTTAAGTCCTGGCCCGGGAAGGAGAAGGCACCGTTGATGCACGACATGGAGCCGGGCGACAGCACCTCTTCGTAGAAACTGGAGGCCGACGTGCAGGAGGAGGAGGAAGCCGAGGAGGCGGGAGGCGGCGGGGTGCGGGACGTGGGGCTGTCGAGCAGCGGGGAATCGAGTCCGTGGTGGGTGGAGAAGCCGGAGAAGCTCAGGCTGTGGTGCAGCTTTGGTCGGATCCTCTGGGAGTAGCCCACCTGCTGGGACGGCGGCAGGGCGTCTCTCTGGCCGTAGCCGCACAGGTCGCGGGCGGACCGGGGCTCTCCCGCCGCAGCCGCCGACTGCACGTTAGCATTAGCGGCCGGCGCGGGGCGCCGCTCGTCGGCGTTGTGGATAAAGTGACACCGGGGGCCGTAGGGGCAGAAGCCGATGGTGTGGAAGGTGCGGCACGGCTCCGTTTTGTATTTCGGGTGGCGGGACAGACTCCGGAGCTCGTGGTAGCCGTGGGCGAACTGGCATTTCTCCCCGTATTTGCACGAACCGTTCTCCTCGAACGGCCGGCACAGCTCCGTCTTGTAGCGGGTGGAGTTGATCTGAGAGCCGGGCTTCTGCTGGAGGACGCCCCGGTCGCCGTTCTCGCTGTAGGCTCGGTCGCGGAACTTGTTCTCCTTGTTCATGAGGGCCGTGGCGGCCGCGGAGGAGCAGGAGGAGGAGCAGTTGCTGCTCGGGGTGTTTTCCTTTAAACTGCCGTAGGAGCTCAGCGAGAACTTGTTGCCGTTGTTCATCGCGTCCACGTTGTTGGTGGAGTTTCGGCGGAAAAATCCCGGCGTGAAGGCACCGCCGGTGCCGGGAGCGGCCACCGGAGCGCCCACCGCCTTTTTATCCAGCATGCTGTTGATGTGGATGGTGTTGATGTTCATGCCTTTATCTTGCTGTTTGGGAAAGAGAGAGACACAGAGAGAAAAGACACGTTAGATGCCCGTCAAGTCCCACCGCATGGTCCAATCAAACACACCGACGCATCAACAGGTTGCGGCCGCGTCAGTCAACGCCTCCGCCGGGGCGGTGGGTGGACACAGACCCGGTGGCGGGGAGGACATCGGGGAAGATTTACCTTGTAGAGGATGTCCATGTCGTAGAAAGCGGACAGGACAGTCGCAGACATGTCTTTTCCCCAAGTTAGTTGCCGCACTCCGTCTTTCATGGAGGACCGACCAGGATCCCTGAAGGCGACGGCCGCTAGTTTGTGCCACGACTGGTTTGTTGTTTTGTTTTGTTTTTTGGTAGCGAGACAGCGCGAGCGTGAAGTAGTTTGGGGAATTTCTTGTCAAAAAGAAGAAAAAAAAGTTGAGATAACTGTTAAATCCCGGAGAAGAAGGGAAGGGGAGGAAGAAAAAAAGAAGCGGGGCAGGAGGTTTGTGTTGCTGGAGTTTGTTGGAGGTGCTTCGGTGTCTCCTCCCCTGCAGAAGCGCCGCTGAGCCGGAGTGCTTCGCTGTGCGCTCCGGCGTGTTTGGCCGGTATAAATGCCTGGCGGGGGCCGGGGAGGGGCGAAGCGAAGTCGGCGCAAAATTTCGCAAGGAGCCGCCTCCTCCCCTCATCTACGAGAAAACTTCCATTCACCGGTTGGCCGCCTATTCTTCAACACCACGCCTTGAAATCCAAACCCGGCTCTCCCCTCCCCTCCTCCTCCACCCTCCCTCTCTTTGCCCAGACCTACAAAACTTTTTACTCTGAGTCTCTCAGACAACTTTTGTGGAGGCTGGTTATACTTTTCTGATACAATAATATAAAAACATCACATATTGGTCTAAGAGCGAAAGGAGCAAAGGTCGTGCAGTTCACTTGTACAATCACAGCCCTCACTAGGCCAAAGAGTATAAAGAATAGTGCCTTGCTCAACAGCTCATTGGCAACTAACTTACTGCAAAGAAACTTTACTTTACATGACCCATCTGTGAGCCAGTTTTTGAGACGGCAACCTAAGAGGCCGCCCTCACCGTCCCAAGGTTAGCACGCTTGAAGCTGAAAAAATGTATTTGTAATGGAAGGAAACTCAGTCTCTCCCCCTGTACGTGTGTGTGAGTGTGTGTGTGAGTGTGGATGGGCCCAGACCACAAGTATGAGCACCCGGGAGTCCAGGCAGAGTGCAGCACAATTTTTAGAATCCACTGGTTGCGTAATCAGCTTCCACAGTGCAACAGCAGACTATTCCAGTCAGCTATGCATGGAAAAACATTTAATTCCATCTGTGCTCACTAACCTACTTTTCCATGTTCTCACAACTAACTCCCGCAAAGTAAAACTAGTGTAGTCCTCATGTTAGGCTGGCAACCTGTGATTGCTGAAAAGTATTTATATGTGTAATTACAAATATCGCCCACTTTGATTTAAACTTTAAATGTGCCTCTCTGCCTCAATCTGTCAGTTGTTTTTCTCAATCTGAGCTCCACACTGCAGGAATGTGGTTTCCTCGGGACAACAGAGCAATACTGCCCCCAAGAGAGCAAAATTGGAACTGATTTTGGAGCCCTGTGCGCCATCTGCTGTCCAGAGTTGGAACTGGATTCAAAGGCAATAGCGTCAGTTTGGCAAAAATAATATCACATTTAGATTTAAGTTGTTCGGACGTCTGGCAAGGCAAATAAATGCACAGCCGCGGCATTTCAATGATGTTTGAAATTAAAGATGAACAGAGTGTTTTTTTCGAAGTTCTCATCATTTTGGGCAAGAGCAGCCCAAATCTGCTGCTTTAAAACTTAAAAAGCTAAGTAAATCGAGAATGTCTGCTTTGAAAGGTCAGACAGAGCAATAGGATTGAAATGAGCTGGCCCATCTCAGCATGATGTAACTCTCCCAGGATGGTACAGCGATCACACCAAAATGTCCGACTAAAACCACAATGGAAAGATTTTAGAGTAGGCAGTGAAGGACGGGACTTTATATTGTTGTCCCAGACGGCAGATACTTTTGGTCAGGAGGGTGTAAAAACAGGGTGCAACACATATTATCGTGAATTGCTGGTTTCTGCGACTGTATCCATCGAGTTTTTTTTTTTTTCCCCATAAAGAATCATAATTACAGCGGTGGTAGTAAAAATGAAAATGATTTTTCTCTGTGACATGATTCAATATTCTCCAGTGCTGAAAGCTCGAGCTGGAAAGGCAGGGATTGAAAAAAAAGAGGGGGGAAAATAGCAACAGGGGAAAAACAAGTGACATAAGAGCACGGAATCTACTACTAACAGCCCTAAAATTAGGGCTGAGGGCTGCCCCAGGACTATTTGCGCTTCAGTGTTGTGATAAATTGTTTAATGTGAAGGACAGACACGGTGAGGTCGGTCTCCCGAGAAATCCCTCGAACACGTCCTCGTCCGCAGAAACCACTCGCCCATCGCGCCGCTCTGTTTTTACTGGGGGGGGATGTCGGGCTGTTCCAAAACATTACATCAATTTTACTGTAACAGGGAACATGGCTACCGGGGAGGGCAAAAGGGGTCCAGCTGTACGGGATGGCAGCACAAATCCACAAACGCGCAGGCAAGCACACACACACTCTTACACACGTGTCCATGCACACAGAGACAGTGGTCCTTTGTGCTGTCCTCCTAATTACATAACCAGCAAAACTAGAGGGAAGCATAAAACCCTGTCCAATGGGAAGAATCCTGCAGTGAGTGAAATATCACAGGAAAATAACACCTCCTATAAACACACAGTAGAAGCAGAGTCATACGCTGAAATACAACTACGGTGACGTGACAGCCAGGAAATTTGTTTTCACAACCGCGAGCCGCCGCCGCAGGGCTCGCCGTGCTGCACAACAGGGCTGCTGAAGTCTCCACTGAAGCTGACCGTGTTGTTTTGCTCAAACTTATTAACTGGTGAGCTGTTTATAATCCATAAAAGTTGTGTTTACAAGGCCCCGACTTCAAGACGAGCGCCGCCGCCGACGGCCGTCTTGTGACAAACGCAATCAGTGCTTTGTCAAACGTCGTCAGACAGTAAAGCGTTGTTGCTTGTAAAAAGAATGATGAGTGTGTTTTTTGTGTAATGTTTAATCAAAAAAGACAGCTATGTAAATGAGACGATCTCAGGACGAGGCCTGTCCAGATACAGAATCTCATTCCATCCTCCCTTTGCTCAATTTAAGATAATATAAAAACGACGTTCCTGGGGATATTGGATTAAAAACCCTGAATTTTAGCTTGAAAATCTCACAATGTGATGGATGATGATGCAATTTGAAAAATGATCCCTAATGTTCCTTCAGTGCACGTGGAGTCTTCTACCTCAGCCTCCCCAACACATCCAGAGCCAGACTGGCCCTCTGGTGTCTCAGCGTGAGTCTGGCGTGTTCCATCGGACAGTAGAACTGGGGGAGGACGGGGAGGCAGTCTAAGGCCTGCTGGGAGGCCAGAGCCTGGGCCTCCGCTCGCTCCACAAGGCCCTGGTCCAGATCCCCATTCCTCTGCTCCTTCACCAGCGTCTGCGTGAGGCGGAGGAGATGTTTGTGCAGCAGCTTGATCCACTGGATGGGCTCGGCCCAGAGATTCAGATCTCCCTTCTCAAACAGGAAGTCCTCGTCCTCCTTGTGGAGAGGAAGGTGGAGGGTCAGACATTGTATGTATTGTGTTCCAGTCAGCACAAACAGCCATAGTTCACAGTGACTTGCTGATGCTGGTCCAAATCCTGCTGTGTGTAACAGGCTTTATCAGAGTATTGTTGGAACACACAGGAAATTTACTTCTTTTTAAAACCAGGACGATATCGCCACATTTACCTTTACACTGCGTGAGAACGTGACTTGTACGTATTTACGCACAAGTTACGGGGACAAATCATCACATTCGGCAGCTTGTTATTCAGGTTCGACGCGACAAATAGCGTGTTCCACGTTGTGTACTGACCACACTGGACGCATCCTCCAACTGCCGCTCATTGTTCCCCTCTTCCTCTCCCAGCAGCCACTGGGTCAGAGCGAGGATCCCCGCCGGTGCCTGACTCCACTGTTCAAACAAGCCGCACAGCAGCTTGACGGAGCAGTCCAAGGCTACTGGAGGACACACCGACACGCCGGCCAAATCTGAGGACAGCAGAAAATATGCAGTGTGTGACAGTTTCCCTTAAAAGAGCTGCGCAGCGTCTCTCACACTTATGACAGGCAACAGGTTTTAAAAAAAAACACAACCATATATGTCCTGTGAGAATGTAACGACTCGAAGCGATTTCATACATGAACGCCAAAGCTGAATGCGGAGCAGCAGAGGTCTCGAGGGCATTTTGGGGCTTGTAAATATGTCATACACGCTTTTATTGGTACGCTGATAGCCTAGATGTGTGATTATGTTTCTTGTCCCGACTTGGGAGACCCTACTGTCCACCCGAGTGCCAATGAGAAGTCAGGAATGGTGTCAGCTGCTGTTGGGCTGAATTATTTCCGCCACATGTGACACAGATAAGCTGCCAAGAGCAAATTCTTTTAAATGCGTCGCTCGCTGCTCGACATTAATTCGGTTATTTGTTGTGCATTCGCACGTTATGCTAGTCTGAGAGAGGGACAAGAGATGGGAGTCTATGCCAAGTTGATGGGGTGTAGAATTTCTCAAAACAATAGCATGTAGCTACACTCTGTCTACACAATTAACTCCAGTTTTTGTAATGTGGACATTTTATGGGTTTAGAAGAAATATTACGACAGGCATAGGTGGATAAAGGTCTGAATGCTTTGCTTTTTCCACTCAGTATTGTGAACAGGAGGCAAAGGGAACCTAACAAATGCAGAGCAAATGCTGGAAAAAGGGCTGAATTCGTGCTGAGCTGGACAAATGATTTTAGTTACCGGTGGTGGGTGTGAGCTAAATGTGACCTTAAAATCCTGAACTTTTACAAGTGGTCTTTTTGTAGCAGGGAAAAAAAAAAAAGCACCAACAAGTTCCAGACCTTCCTCTCCTTACACATTTGAGGTTTAGAACAACAGGTGTTGACAGACTGTGTGAAGATCCAAATGGCCGGGGTTAAAGAAATGTGCATCCAAGCTGCCGGCTGCGTCTGGCCCGACGTGCGGCGTGGATGTTTTAGTGACGTGTGGCTGACAGACTTCCAGACTGCCTGTATTTCTTCTTTTCTCTCCTTCGCGGAAACAAAGCTATAACTCAACGCAGGTATCCCGGGTTGAATGTTATGCTGGGACACCTACGCTGACGTTATCAAGCACACATACCTGAGCCCCCCCTAACGCTCTATCCTCCACACTGCGCACACACAGATACACCCGCGTTTACCAGAATGCTCCAACGTAAACAAGTGTGACTGGAAAACTCTCTCACTTGAATACGGAAGTGGAGGAAGCGGGAGTGTTAAGAAACACACTTCAGAGGGGAAGCCATAATGCTAAGACTTCGATTAATGACTCCAGTTGTCCACGCCGCAACTACCCTACGCACCAACGCGCCGCGTGTTTGTGTGTCGCGAGTGTTGTTCTCCCGCCCCGGCCGGCCCTGCTACAGCTGACACCCAGATAACACCACAGACTTCAAAAGGCTTTGAGTACCACCAGCCCAAACACAACTAGTATGAGAAGAGGAGGGACAGTAACAGTATATAGACCCCCATCAAGACACACACAGACACACAAACACACACACATCAATGCACGCGCGCAAGCACAGTGGCATGGGAACCCAGGTTGTTTTTCCCCTTCAGATAGCAGGCGTAAAATCGGAACAGAGCCTGAAGTCTGAGCGGCAAGGGAACGTCAGTCCGAACATAAGAGGCCAGTTGATTGTACCGTATTAGAGGAGATTTAAGAGTTTGGGAGCTTGAGTGACAAATTTCTTTCTTCGGCTAGAAGCCGTCTCTCCGCGAGACAGCCTGCCTCTGATGTCACGGGAAACAGACCCTCGCAGTCCCCACCCCCCGACAACATTAAGGGAACATAATAGGAAATTTTAGCTGCATTCAATTAATCAGGGTTTTTTTCTTTTTTTTTTTTAAATGGAGGTGTTTCACACATCACTTAACATGATTTCCCCCCCCTGAGCATTTGGAGCGCGCTTACTCCCTTTTCTCAAGGGGATTGTCTTTCATCCTGTTATTGGGTGTGTAATTCGCGAGCACGAGCGCTGGCATGAGTTTTCACCTAAGTGGGCATTGTTTGCCGTGAATGGCGGCGCGGTTACGTGCCACACACATCATGTCTTCAGGAATGACAATATCCACTGGTGATTGAATGGGGTTGGGTGACACAGGGTGAGTCTGTCTGTGTGTGTTTGTATGTGTGTGTGTGTGTGGTGCACAGTTGGCACACATGCCGTCCACTGGCACTGCAAGAGTACATTTGAGCTGGGCAGGGCGGTGTTAGGGGAAAAAGTTAATTTCATGCCACTTGTGTCAGACGCAGTTATACCGTTCTCAGCATCTCATCCTGAGGGAAAAAAAAAAAAAAAAGGTCTCTTGGGTGCACTCTGTGGGCAAAGCCATTTTTGGAAAGTGCCTCGTGTATAAATCTGCTGGAACAGCTACAAACCAGGCATACATCATCGTCTTTCCTGGGCCATTGTGCGCAACGGTATGAAAAGTAGCCTCGTTTCCAAAGATGACCTCATTGAGAAATTGACCACGAAATCCAAACAAATCCAATCTTTCTGTCCACCCCTCCCTAACCCTGCTCTCAAGAGGAAGAAAAAAAACAAAACAAAACAGATCTGAGGGTTTGCAGAATGCGGAGATGTTTCTGTTGAGGATCAGGCGAGAAATGCGGACAGCTAATTCTTCCCATCGATCAGCACGAGGACCTGGACTGGAACTAGTTTAAAACGGTGTTCTGTCTCACGTGGAGGATCCAGTCTTACCAGACAACATTCAGAATTACTATTATGAAACCAACTGGTTTCCCCATAATACAGTTTTCAGAAAATTGTGTATGATTTTCTTCAAGACATTGGAGAACTACAAACCGATGTACAATTGTACAATATTCTCAAGGAATCTGGTACAAAGGTGACTAATGTATGCTGCATAAAAATAACATACAATTATGTTCCAATGGCTGACACGTTGAATCTTTACGACTACATAAAGCGATGGAACAAATAGGTTTAAGCTGTTGTTTAGCTTTTGATCGTTCATCTCCTGCGCCGCACCGCTGTTTCTGATCAACCATCGTGCCATTAACGTCGCTGCGTTAAATTAAGAGCGAGCGAAGAGAGCGTCGCTGTTCAACTAAATCCTTTCTTGAGCCTCTGCAGCTGGGGGGGTGTCAGATGTCCCATTGAGCGAAGGAGTAGGAGGTAGGAAAAGAGGGTGTGTGTGTGTGTGTGAGGAGGGGGTTTTTCGGCGGGCTGTCAGGACGGTGAAACGGGAGAAATCCCAAACAGTCTCCCCGCCCCGGTCTCCCACTCACTGGTTGGTGTCATCATGTTCGCTGTGGTGGGAGCTCCACCGGCCGTGGGCCCATTCCTGTGCTCAGCCAGCCACATCTGAGGGATTTGTGTGAAAAGTCTCCACACACCCCCTCAAACGGCTTGTCTTTAATATGCCGGTGCCACCTGGGAGGCTGTAACCTGTGGCTGGACTACCGTACGGGCCCAATGGTTACACCTGCCGTGTCCCACAGTTAAGCCTTTATTTTCCATGTGGGCTGGACAAAGCCCGTCTGTCCAAGGGCCGTAAAGATCTTAATGTCCAGGATTTAATCTGTGATTGTATGAGAAGCAGAGGGTGGAAATGGGAGAGGGGGCGAGGTGGTAGTGGTGGAGGGGCCGTATAAGATCAGAGGATTCAACGTGGGTCTCTGAAATGTCTGGGGCCGTATTTATTTGTATCAAAGAGGCAAAGGCAAATGAAATCGAAAAGTTTATATCATTCTAAGACGCGTATAAAACATTCCGATTCGTGCTTTAGTACACAACCGTTCCCTCCCCAGTTTCTCGCACAGTCGGGAAAACAGTAGAGTGGAGCCAGGAGACCAGGAAGCATGGGTGTGAAACGAAGACTGTGTTTGTGTGTGTGTGCGTGAGGTGCGAAATAAAAACACAAGCTTTACAACCTTGGCTTCCTCTGTACCGCCGTGACGGGAGCGCGGACATCCAAGACCAAACAACAACATCAACAGGAAACATTATCATGAAAACAACACAATGAAACTGGGCTAAGGGGCAACCTGGTACTGGGGAGCATTACCATAGAGATAATGCTCAACACAAGGAGTCAAGCTCCATGTAGCAGCAGTTGTCAAAGAGGTCAAAGTGGGGGCGGTTAGAGTTGATGAATTAAATACATGTGAATGGGCAAGCACAGCGGTGATGGCGGTTGGAGGGGTGGAAGTGGGGTAAGTGGTGGTGGTGGTGGTGGGGGCATCAGAGGCTCCTCCAAGTCTTGATTTGCTGTGGGTAGACATTGCAAACCTCCGCAGTAGCAACGCTACTACTGCCTCTGGATGCCTCAGGACCATGAGTCAATCGGACACAAGTCAAGCAGGGTTTACATGTCAAACCTCATCTTTTTCACGACTGAGATGCTGGCCTTAAATAAAAGCTGTCCCTTTTGGTTCAAACCAAATGTTCACACTTGAGGCAGTGTTTCGATCCCCGCCAAAGACCTGAATGCTTCAGGGTCCTCTCTGAACAGGAAACTACGACAACAACCATTTAATGCCTGGATGTCCTCTCTCCAAGGGCTGTGAAAACAATAATGATGCCATCCTTTCGTTGCAGCCCTGGTTTGTTGGGAGATGTCAAATCTCCTCTCAACACATTGTCTAAATAGAAAATTTTATTCTTGCCTACTGTGCCACAAAGTTTGTGTGACTGGTCAGAAATTTCATATGGTTGTGGATCCAAAAAAAAGTTAAAACTACTGGCCGAAATTAGAAATAAGAAAAATGCCTGTCCTCATCCATCGCCTGGACTTGTTGAACCAAGAAACAGCAGTCCGCTGCTAGACTTTGCACAGGTTGAGTACTAACTTTTCTCTTGTTCTTTCTACTGGCAGGGTACAAATCAAACTGTATCAAACTTATGCTTGATAACTGCAAATCCAAACTTGTGTTAATGGTTAAGGAAATGTGCTAAATGGAAACACGGTCTGTTAAATGAGTGTCCTTCAACTCAGGTCACTGACCTCCATTCACCTGCATAATCCACTGTAAATGAATTAACACGGGCGCTGGACAGTGTGTGTATGTGTGCGTGTGGGTGGGAGGGGTTGACTTGTGAAAGACAAGTTTCTGCAGAGGGATACGTGAGCAACACTCTGAGGAGCGTAGGTTACTCCAGGGTAGTTGATGGTTCACTGACCTGGCCCGGAAAATGCGAGTGAGTCAGCTGAGTTTGTGAAGTCACTGGTAACGACTGAAGGGAGGGGAGAGCTGAGGCGGCCGTCACCCTCATCTGATATCCATAACTAGAGCACCGAGTCATTCAGAATGGAGGCCAAGATAAATCACTGCGCTCACTGTGCAGGGGAGGTGGCGGCAAAAACATTTTTAATGTGCTTTTCCGATGACGCGTTGGTTGTTCCTTTAAACTACTTTCTCTGTATTTACAAATTCATTCTGAGCCGGACTACTGCGTATCTCCACCTAGCCATGCCACTTTGCGCTGCTAACCATGTTTCTAATTAATGCCGCCTTAATACTCAGTTGTCCGATTCCAAATCCCCCCTGCGCTCCATACATAATGTGATCCGCCTGTTCCTGCTAGCGTGGCACAATACTGGAGGTCCAGTGAGGGAGCACGGAGTTTGATTTCAGACCCAATTAGTCTGGAGTTATTTGGTCGGTGGTGATATTGGAGGACGGGTTGGTGGAGTGGGGGGGTTAGAGTTACATTACGTTTGCTCTTCCCTTCCCTGGACAATGGCACCACTGTGGCTCACAGTTCTGGGGTCAGAGACAGAACTAATACACACCAACATGATTGGTGTTTATCACGTTGTTGGCCTGAGGGAGTTCCAGTCTCTTTATTCAACGTGTTCACATTAAGACTAAGTTACTGAGTTCTGTCATGTTTGTGGTGTTACAAGCTCAGTTTGTAGAAAGGACATGGCAGGTTTTAGTATCTGTTCTTTAGGAAAGAACAAGAAGAATAAGCAACCCCTCCCCGACCACCACCACCAAAACGTAAAGGAAAATAAAACAAGGAAACTACGGGACATATTCTTAGATGCAGTTATCTTTTGCTTGTAAGGAAGGGCGAGTGTTATGTTTGGTTTACCCTTGTCGTGTTTGTGTCTTTGTTTGCTGCTGTCTCCGTTCCCACATATATGTCTCTCCTCCATATCAAAGGCTTGGAGTCGTCGCCTACTTCTGAAGCAGCTCACACCTCAGATACTTGACTTTGCAACGACAGGTCATAAAACACACACAAGTCACACCTCTGGCAGACTGACTGGCTGGCTGGCTGGCTGGAAGGCCGGCTGGCTGTCTCGCTGGCTGGCTGGCTAACCTGAGACTGGATGGCGGAGATACGCAAGAGCCTCCTCGGGCATGCACTCACGCACTCAGCACACAGGACACACAAACAAACTCTCGGGTTGTCTTTCCGCTGGCACAGAGTTGCTCTCTTCAGGCTTAGAGTGGAGCGTTCTCATATATTTCCATGACATCCTCACAGCAGGAGGTGACGATGCTGACCCGTCATGGCGTGGGTGATAGAACATGGTGACCAAGTGTCACATACTGAATTCCGAAACACTGGGAGGACATTACAAGCTTTTGGTCGGTGTTAAGGAAAAAGGGAAAGGACTGCTTGATTGGCCATTTGATTTGGGACGGGGGAAGGAAGATAGAGGAAAAGATCCACGATGAACCATCTTAAAAACTCCACAGTTTCTTTAATTTCCTAGAAGGCAAGACCAACGGCTCATTAAAGTACCTACCTTCCAACCTACTTACCTACAAAGCTTCCATATGGACAATTTCAATTTTCCCTCAGAAGAACCAAGGACAAAACAGTAAGCAAATATCAATAATGCTTACTGAGGAAAACCTCAGTGTCTGCATGCCTCAGGCCTTGGGAATACAAGGGAATCATCAGGCAGGTTGCAACATGCATTACAAATGTCTACTCATTCATTAATATGGATGGACAACTGTGCAACGCACTGAAAAATCTGTAGTTTTTTTCCGCAGCTCACGCCTACACTTGCAAAACGACCTTAATCTCCTGTCAGCCTGCTCTTTGTATTTCCGACACCTGACGCACAAGCACAATTTGTATCGTGATAGAAAAGCCGTGACGAAAGGAAAGTTGTCTCACCTGCTCTGGAATGAGGCCTTCCACCAGTCACATTACAGCCATTTTTTTTTTTTTAATCTGCTGAGGGAATCTGGGCCTCCATCTCTCTTTATTCATCACATTCTTAGCTTACATCCCACTCGCTGTAAACTACATGACGATCTCAGTGTGATCCCTATGACCTTCCTGAACGTCGCAGGAGTTTTTTGGTGGCTTGGCACAGTGGCGAAGAGTGGTGCAGTGGAATGGAGACAAAAACACGATCTTTCACCGCATACGAGAGAGGTGTGTCCACGAGGAAACGTACGCCTTGTTACCATAACTAGCCGAGCAGCAGCCACACACATGCACACACACGCAGAAATAACAAACACAAATGTGCGCGAGCACATTAGGACACTCGCGCGCACGATAAACTAGATACAGTATCTGCAAATGGGCGAATGGCAGTAAACACCGATGGACGGATGGGGAAGCCCCAGCCACTGTGGTTCACTCAAAGTTGTGCAGACACTCTGATGCGCACACACACGCGAAGACATAGCTAGCCAGCCTGCAATTACGCCTATTGTATCTGCATTTTCCTGCTGAGCAGAGAGCGTCTCCACCTTCGACATGACGTTTGTCTCTATCTGATATTCATCTTATCTTCTGGTCTCCACCTCTGTGGTATTATGGAGGCATACATCATATGGACCATATCAACATATGGACCTTGTCCAGACAAGCTATTAGCATTCTAAAAAACCTGCTCTCATGAATATGAAAGCTTCTCTTCAGGACTTCCTTGTTCTGTCAAGTTTGCCCTTGGCGTCTCTGAAACAGGAAATGAAACGTAAGATGCGGTTCCCTAAACAGCACACCACCGACCTCGGCCTTCAGCCGTCATCAATCATCACACCTCACGAGTCGTGAGCTGCCTCCGACGGTGCCGCCCACCCCATTCGCGAAGGGCATCAACAAACCAGGCAGGAGAGACCTCTGAGGAGATGTTATTCTATCTTGTGTTATGTTATGAGATACTATCAGGGCGCGGCAGACACAATAAGGGTGGCTCTGGGAGGAAAGCTGGAAAAATACAGGAAGTGGGCACTGTGAGGACAGGAAGTTGTACTAGTGTGTTTGGGAGGGAGCGCACGGAAGAAGACAAACGAAGGCCTTCAGACCAGCCCTAACATCACCGATGTGTGTGTGTGTTTGTGCGGCTGGCTGTGAGTATGAAGGTGTTTCTGGAGTATTTTTTAATTTAGAAGGTATTTATGAGTGAGGGCTTTGTGTGAAGATTTCACAACATCCCAAAACACCAGAAAAACCATTCAGATGACTCATAACTACCGTGTGTAATCACTCACTCACAAACACACAGCTTCACCTCTACGATAAACAAGAATTAGCATACTTCATTCCGGAATCATTCCCAAACCATTGACAGAAAATGACACCACCAAAACTCTACAATTAGAATGTGTGTGTGTGTGTGTGTGTGGTGGAGTTAGCTTTGTGTGGAAAGAGGGGCAAGGGAGTGACTGAGGGTTGGGCTACATTACAAGTAGAAAGAGGTCATGCTTGGTCATTCCCTTGGTCATTCCCTGACACAGCCATGATGTGTGGGTAGCAGCTTCCTTTACCAACATTGAAACACAACATATGTACTATCTTGAAAGAAAAGAACAAAGTATATGAGACTTGTTGATTTTGATAACATATGCATACCTTCACTAAGAATGTGTGGAGGTACGTTGGAGGTGAAATCAGATGCCAAATCACGAACATCCTGGTCTTCATCTTGTAGCAGGGTGACCAGACACTTCCATAAGGAAACTGTGGTGTCGAGACCTGTCACACCAAACAGAAAGAGTACTTGAGTGATTCTAGAGGAGCTCCATGTGAGATGCTTGGGTTAGTTAATGATAAGTTTTTTTGATGAATGGTCGCAAGAACAAGAAAACAAGTGTGTGTGTGGATGACTTTTCCTGATAGTTCATCTCACCAAGGGGCAGGGAAGGGTTGGTCAGTATCGTGGCTGTGGAGTTGACCAGCACTTTGGCGGCCATCAGCTTCACCTCAGTCGGTTGCTCCTCATGGCAGCACGAACACACCAGCGCTTCCCACTGAGCTAAACGCGCCGGTCTAGCAACATCCTGAGGGGCAGTTTGACCAAAAAGAGTAAATTTTCAAGGTAAAACTACACGTGGGGCATTGTTGTCGTGGGTTGGCGGGGTTTTTACCTCTGGGGCAGACTGCACCTGTTGACCCACGAGTTGGGAGAGCAAGGTTATTGCGGCACAGTGTAGCTCCACACTGAAAAACACGACCAGCAGACAGGTCAGCTCTCTTCGGACCACTTTAATAGGAAATATACCAACATTTCAGGTAAGTCATTGGTGTGTGAGAATGACGGTTCAACACAGGGTGAAACCGTCACAGGCATCTGTGCGACACATCGACGCCCACCGCTTTGACGAACGCATACATCACTCGACTGTATTGACTTACCGGCCACAAAAGAAGTGTGCGGGTACTCGCCACTACATTGCGCATCACAATAGCTCAAATGCCATTCAATCACACGCGGGACAAGGGCGGCCAGCAACTCAATCTGGTTCTTCCCCGGCTCTAATCATAACCCTGGGGCGGCTCAAAAGGGAAAGTAGATCCCTGGGCCCAGAGATTGTGGCCAAGGCCAGGGCTTTACAGGTCTAAAAAGCCTTTGTAATCCAATCCTGATTCATGCCTGTATTCTCTTGTTAGGGTGAGAAAAGTACAGAAGAGGCTTGTCAAAGGTGTGTGCGCGCCTGTCAGTGGATGTCAGGAGACAGACACACACGCGCACTCGCTCACAAAGAGGTACATGGAAAATGTGTTTGTGGTTCTCACCAGAGACAGAAAAGCTTCCATTAAGCACAAACAAACACAATGGTTGTTTGCGGAAAACAGGTGTATGTAACCTTAGATGAGAATATCGTTTTTAAATGTTGCGTCTGAATGCCACGCCACTCTGGATCGGTTTCTTTGAGTGACAAACTGAAAACCTCGCTACGTTACGTAAATACTACGCAAGTCGCTTTCTCTCTCACACACACCCGAGGGGGTTTGTGGCAGAGCGGTTGCCCAGGTGCAGGGTTAAGGTGCAGCCAGTGAACCGGCGTGTCCCTCCTCCATGGACCGTGGCTCTGAATACAGGACTTCACGGCAGCGTCAGCACCCTTTCACAGCATGAGCAGAAAGGGGAAAAAAAAAAAGAAAAAAAAAGAAAGGGAAATGGAGGAGCAGAGTGTGGCGATGTCTCATCCTGTTGGACATTCACCTCTGCTTCATCCATCACAGCTGAAAGCAATTTTTGAAAGCAGCTTTTCAGAACCTGGGGGTCAATTCTGACAGGGTACAGTTGACTCTCCGTTCCTACGTTTTCCTTTGACTAACAACAAGTTCCACCTCGTGGATCCAGGCTACAGAGGGAGGTTGGGGATCCAGTGTTGGACGAAACGTGAACGTGCACCAGGCAGATGTGGAGATGGTGTAGAAGTCTAGATTTAGAAACTTAGCGATGCAACTTAGCAATGCGCGATGACCGAGGGTCTTAAAATACAGGAGGCGAATCAGGAGAGTGGAAACTTAAGTCAGCTGTGAGAGTTTGAGGAATCACATGCATGAATTGTCTTCCTGCTCACTGTCTCCCCTAGTGTGTGTGACTGTTTGCGATATTCTCATGAACTACGACACAAGATGCACATTTAACTGCAACGCAAGGTTTACATTTCTCCATGGGTTGTAGTTTCTCTGACCTGTGAACAGAGCTCTCCGCCACATTGAGGAGATGCTGGAGGACTTCCTCCTGCGACAACATCTGAACACCGTCCTTCCAACGCAGCTCGCCTCGGCAGCTTAAGATGCACAACACCTGGAGAACCTGGGAGTGGATGAGTGAGGAGACGATGAGGGCTGGTGGTGAGGGGAGAAATAACATTTGCAGAGGACAGGTCTCGCCACCCTCTCTGTTCCTCGGATGCATGCACGCACACGTACACACACGTACACACAGACACACACTCCAAGTATGTGGCTGGTGAGGAAAGTTGCTCAGGCCTGTCCATCAACGTAGCCTTGGTGTTCTCTTTGCAGTATTGCTGGCAGGATGCCCTCTGGGTATTTTTACCATGCCAGTCAGTGCTCCCTCTGCACATCCAAACCATGGGTTAACAGCTGCCTCTATCTATCTATCTCTCTCACACGCACACAACACAATACAGCAAAGTCCAAGTATTTGCATATGTGCATTCAAGTACCAACTCATATGCTTAAACTGCCCATATTCACCACTATCAGCAAAATTTGTGCCTCTCATTACCCCCTCAATCCTTTACGAAGGTGTTTATTTGGAGGGACGACAACACAGGCGAAAAGATTGGTGATAAAAAAATATCTCAACTACAGCAAGCAAGCAAGCTAAAATGTATTGAAGTAATTAAATTTTTAAAATCATTTTTAAGAGGACAAAGGAGAGATGAGTTGATGTGAATTTTATAGTTTTGTGCAAAAATTAATTGTGCACTATTTAATCTAAGCTTCACCTTCACATATTCCATATTCACATATTCTTTTCTAGATTCCCCTTCTCTCTGCACAATCTTATTCGCTCCCCCTACTCTATTCATGCTCTTCTTCCTTCACCCCTGACTGCCCCATCTCGCTCCTCCTCCTCCTCACTTTTTGATGCTGTTTTCTTTGCCTGGTCACTCCTCCGTAGCAGCAGGGAGGGAAGGATACGGCTGACTGGCACTGAGAAGGAAAGGGGTTGTTTTCCAGTGCAAAAGACCCCCGTTAAACACACACACACACACACGCATACACACACAAGCTACCAGCCGAGAACACATGTTGACATTCCTTCCGCATATCTTGCTGATTATTATTTCTTTTCAAGGTCTGTACCTGTTATTAGAGCTTTAAAATAAAGCTGACTTTATGGGATTGGTGTGGGTGGAGAGAGGGACGAGAGCGCACATGTAGTGTCTTGTGTGTAAACATCTGGGTGTGACTGTATATTTGTCTGTGTGTGTGTGTGGTAAAAAGCCAAGGTAGCGGAGTTGATCCCTTGGCAGAGGGTTCATAGTTTTACAACAAAATGAAAGATTGAATTATGTTTGGGTCTATACAGGCATCCTTTGAGGAGTCTGTGTACTGCTGCTCCTGCCCTCTGAGGCTGCTGTGTTCATGATCATGATTGTGACATAGCAACAAGACAACAGATGCAGTTTGACATGTTCTAACCCACTTATCAATCCAGCCATTTTGACATGTCTGAGGGAATGTGGCCAAAGAAGCGAATTGCTGAGCTCAAAGGAGTCCTGTAATCATTTTGGCATCTGTCTGCCAACATTGACTTATTCGTTGCCTGACCTTTCCTGGTGTGTTGCAATTTCCTCTAAATTCTGAAAGAATGTATCGCCCCGCTCCACAGCTTTCTCTATAATTCAGACTAGCTGTTCAGGACTTGTTTGCTGTTTGTCTGCCTATTGTCTGTCTGTGTGTCTGCCAGCTATTCAAATGGAAGCCGTAACTCCAGCGGGCCTGACCATGGCTGCCACTTCTGACTTTTACAGGAGCCCTTTTAATGAGCTCCCATCTTGCCACACACACACACACACACACACACAGACACACACACAAATATACATGGTCACATGAAAACATGCCAACTCAGGCGTAAACGGGCAGACTTTCTCAAGTGTAACATGCAGATAAACAGAGACCTTGCACGTGCACAAACTTAGACACACGTGCACACAGACGCACAAAAAACTAGGAGTTATAGTCTACACAGCCTGTGCAGCCACAGTATTCATTCCAAAATTGTATTCGTCTTTCGACCTTCGGCTGTTGCTGTTTTGCATGCAAATGTGAAAAGTGGTAACGACTCAGTCTTTGAAAATATACAGTACGTAGCACATAGCACGAGAAAACAATGTGACAGATAATTCTCAGTACTGTGATTCGGTGTAATCCGCATTATGATTCAGTTCTTACTTAAGAGATATTTTTTCACTCAAATCGATAGATCTCTGCAGAGTGTGAGACAAATTAATTCGATTTCACCACTATCTGCTTGTTAAAGCAGAAATGTAATGTGTCACTGTTATATGATTGGATATGATAGACTTGACCTGATCATGCAGGTCAGGTCTGCATGATCAGACATGACCTGACTCAATACTGCAGTGCTGCAGAAGTGATATTCTTCGGCTAGCGTTCTTCTTGTTGTTCTCCTGTGCAAATGAGATTCCTCTCTCACATGTATATTGCATCAGGGCAGATGATGATGGGTTTGCTTTCTATAAACGTTGAAAGAATCATTATCAAGCAGAATAGCAGACCATGACAGCGTCCTTGGCCTACTGCTGATCCCTTTACTTTCCCAGAATGCTTCAGTAGAGTCCAGGTTGCGCTATGGCAACTGGCCTGTTGGACGTCTGTGTCCTTGGCACACGGGAGGTTCCTCACAACAGGACTCAGATTTTAAACATTTACGGCTAGACAGTAAAGCAGAGCTACGTTAAGTACACGCACCCAGACATGTCAACATGTGAGAATATGGATGAGACACACAAAAACACACAGGCACACGTGAACATAGTCGACTTCATGTAAATGCACAAACACATATTGTTCAGCCAATCCCATTAGGTCTTGATAAGTGTTGATGACCGAAGGAACACAGAGGAGCAGACTGCAACTCTGTCTCTTGCTGCATCGTGTACACGCTGAAATATGACTTGCTGTCCCAAAACATGAAATAGACCTTACTTTCCCCTTCTAAAAAACGGTTAGCGTGGAAACAGTCTTTGTGAGGGAGTGTGCGCACACGTGTGTGTTTGTAAAAGTGAACAAGATGGTGGACAAGTGAGCACGTCACTGTTAAAGAGTTTGGCATGTTTCCCCTCTGCTAATAATCCTCTCGAGGTACTCAGAGGCAATGCGGGAGATGGATTTTGTATTTCAATTGACATGCTGTAATTGTTGGTCTTTGTTGCTTTTATGATGAGGAAATCTGCATTCGGTTCTGCCAAGACTGCTTTGGTGAGCGATGAGAGCACTGAGAGATGATGACACTTTGGTGTTTTGACTGGAATGGGAGAGCTGCTAAAGTCGAAAACAGTTTGGTCCGTAAACGTAGCCACACACGTGTACTAACACAAACCACAGACATCCTCACACATAATAGTATGCACATGCAGGGCCGGTAATGAAACAACCAGGCACACATGCAACAAACACATGCAACCCCTCTTGCTGTATTGGGTGTGTGTGTGTGTGTATTGTCCCACCTTGGCAAGAGCCTGGGGGTGCGTCTCATGAAAAGCCAGGCTGGTCAAGTTAAACAAGGTGGTCTCGTGGAGCCACGGAGAACTCCCCATCTGCTCATCCTCCAGCCTCTTGAGGATCCCATCCAGCACCAGCTCCCTCACTTCGTATTGTGGGCACTGCAGGAGGCACTGCAGGAGCTGGTCTTGGAGGTGCGAGGCCCTCCAGAGATCGGGTATCTCCACAGCAGCGCTGAGGGCCAGCCTGGCCAGACTGAGCAGGTACTGGGTGCTCCCTGGCTCCATCGTGGAAGCTGAGGTGGTGGATGAGACCAGCTCCGAGGCCATGAGGATGTTGAAAGCACTACCACGGAGATCCCCAACTTCAGACTCTGGAAAACAGATTTAAATCAGATTTAGGACACCTTCTTCGAAGACTTTACTCTGATGTGTACAGTAACAGCAAGTGTGTGACTTTGTTGAAGACAAAACTCCAGTTGCACAGGAGCGTATACCACCTTGTAACTCAAACTGTCATACACAAGTGCATACACACACATACAGTACACACGCCCATTATGAGGCCAACAGATGCAAACAACAACAGTTTGAGCTGGAGAGGCCAGTGGGCAGTTTCATTCTATTTTCACTGTCATAGGAAAGACCATGTCATTGTCTGTTTGGAAATGCCCGCTGTCTTGCCAAGCTAGCCACCTGTGAATTTATGCTGTCGGACTAAGGATGCGCACACAAACACCCACACACGAATGCACGTGTGCATGCACGCGCCTCCCCTGAAATATAAGCATAATCCAGTGGTAGTGTAACCCGATGCCTTTCTAAAGCTGTGCTCCGCCCTACAGTATTGCGCCAAGAATCTACACAAACCCTGCTTTGACAGCCAACTCAATTTGTTTAACACACACATGGGCACGCACGCACGCATACACACACACGCAAACACACACAAATAAGCAAAAAGCTTATGAAACCAAGTGCAACTCAATCTGGTCCTGCAGCGCGACTCAAAACAGGGCTTGACAAAAGAGGGAAATGCAGCATTCCTTCACAGATGGGCCAGGTTACCTTAGAGACAGACTAGGTTACTATGGAACCTGATCCTCAAAGTTGGGTCTGGGGGCCACATAAGCGTAGCCTAATGGTTATAATGGTGGTGGGGGCGCGGTAATGACACTGATGATGAAGGGAGGAGAGAAGACGGAAAGGAGGATGGCCGGCGAAGAATTTGAGAGTGTCAAAGAGGAAAAAAGCTGTTCTCCATCGTGGCTGAATTGCAAAGAGGAGCGGAAGCAGCTAGCGTTGTGAGAAGGGATTCGTGTGGATGGTAAAGCAAAAGTCTTTTGGTTAAATAAAACTTAAGGTACAAAAATAAGACGAGTGATTCAAAAAGAAAAAGACGCCATGTCTTTTTCTTCTCAGGGTGGAAAGGAGGAAGTACACAAAAGAGGAAAGAAATCTCTGTTTTCGGGCTTTAGAGGCCTTTGGATGAAATCTAAACTTTATTGGTAAGTGACAACAGTGGAGTAACAACGACAGCAACAGTGTCGGGTGAAAGAACAGTGCACATCAAGGGTGTACAGGACTGCACGTGTTGAAAACGGCTGACAATACAGAGCAAATATTTGAACAAAATAAAATCCACAACATCTGCTTTGAATAAACATGTGCAGCCTGACAGTTGGAGCTGGGATGGGTAAGGAGGGTGAGCGCACTGGCACGGGCAATCGCTTGCGATCCAAGGTAAACTGTAACAGTCAGAACGGCTATTTTCAGCATTAGAAGGAGGCAGACTGAAGACGGAGTCACGGGGTGAGGGGGTTCTAATGTTTGAAGATGTTGTTCACTGTTTGGACCCAAATGTACCTGAAACCCTTCGACTCATACCCGCCCTGGATGCGTTTGCATAGATTGTGGCGGATACGTGTCTGTGTGTGGTGGTGCCGATGTGTTTGCTCTCGGAGTACCACACTCAAAGTTGGCAGTAGAGGCACTTTGCTGTGTCAGGCAAAGGAACGACAACACACACACTCACACTCGTGCACATGCACACACTAATGCAACCACACAGCTGGATTTTACATCGACTTCCACGATCATTACCCAAACTGTGAAAAACAAACCCCAGACGCTACGTTTGTGTGTGTGTGTGTGCGTGTGCCTGTGTGTGTGTACGTGTCTGAGAGTGAAGTGAATGTGAGACCCGACCTCTTTCTCATGATGATGGAGCTTTACAATTTGCTGTGATCCCTCCCCTCTAATTACCTTAAAGGTTTGTGTGTGTTGGTGGGGTTGCTCATTGATTTCAAAGCATGTGCTCCAAATAACAGCAAGATAGAAAATTGACCTTGTTCCCTGAATACAGCGCCTGGCAGCTTTCAACTTCGTGAGATGAGGTTTATTACTTTAATAACCAAATTAGGTTTTAGGAAAGCATTGTGCTAAATCTATTAGGGGTGTGGGTTTCCAGGGGCAACCATCCAGTGATTAAAGCCACAACCCCACACACTTCCGACAATTATTTTGCACACTTGCAAATAAAACAAACGTTCTATTGATACTGTGAAGTATTACAAAAAACTTTGACTTCAACTTTGACTTTGAATGTCGGACTGAGGGTGATGAAGTCCAGAGGAAACACTGTTAAATTATCTCCAAAATGTAAAATGCAGAGCTGATGATCTTGCCTCGCTTTTGTCAATTTGCTTTAACAGTGCAAAGACTGATCTTACACTCGTATATCCACACTGAATAACAAAAGCTTCATCAAAGGGCTCTCGCAACAAGCGACGCCTAAATGTCAAATCTGCGTCTGATTTTCGCGTCTCCATCTTTGCTTCGTCCTCGTCTCTTGGCAATTCTTTTGCCCCTCACTCGTCTGCGACTTTAAACTCTGGCTGTTTTACTGGCGTGGCAGGAGAGCAGAGAGAAGTCTGGTGGAGGTAGGATGAAGCAATGAAAGAGAGGGGAGGAGGGGTTGCGAGCCTGCGTGGATCAAAAGAGCTGCGCCACAAAAATGTCTGCACACACTCTCAGGCGGCTAAGAGGAAATAGCTAGTAAAGGCAGTATCTCTGCAAGGTGCAAAGCCCGTTTCAGCAAGAGAAAAATAATATTAAAAACAGTTATTCATCTCCTTTTGTTCGAGTTCTTGACACTCTTACAACCCCATTGGCTTCCTGTGGAAGCAACCAACCTGTGAATTTCTTGCTTATGGTTCCGTATGCCAGGCACTGAAATTGCCCAGCAAGAGAGCAGAATCATGATATCAATGAGTGGAGGAGAACAGAGGAACAAGCAGACCCAGACTGCAACGCCGTCCCCGCATGGGGCGTGGAGGGCTACGAGGGTGACGGATATCATCACTGGGGGGACTGATTTAGAATCCATGATACAAATAGACTGAGTTATGAGGTGTGTGAGCTGTACTTCGTTTGTTATGTAAGGGGGCTAAGTCGGGTCGGACCAGGCTGAGTTCTGAATCTACAAGGCTGTTGTGAGAAATTCTCGGTATTTCCACTGTCGAGGAGAACATGTGTTCAGCACATGGCCCATCTAAAAACACAAATGCTTCCCCCGCTCCCCTTCACCCACGCTACACCCCCTCCACTCCCCCTTAAAGTGGGTCAGAGGCACAATCCCACCATCTGTCAGAGATCGCCCGCCTTTGGTTTCACATTCCTGCACTGTGGAGACCCCACCGGCCCGCGCACGTGTGCACACAACCTCGCTGGAGATACACACAGTGCGGATACAGCGCATTCATGGAGCTAGCGCGGTAGGAGGACAGGAGCTCCGAAGCACAGGGCTTGTCTGAACTATTCGTGACACAAGGCTGACGGCTGTCAACGGTTAGGGTGAAGAGGAGGCTCAAGAGGGGGATAGGCTCTCCGGCGAGATATGCTAGGCGCAAATGTGGGCGCACAGCTGATGTTTACCATACTGATCGTCTTGTCTGGAGGGAGCAGGGGTCAGACACGAGAGGAGACAATGTGCGTATTGACGACACGTTGTCATTAGGGAGTGGCATGGTTGAGCAGTTGTCTCGAAACCAGGATTTGATGTTTTGATCTTTGCAAGCTCGACCTAAACAGAGGCCCTTGTGTCAAAGCGTCCTTCCGCAAGACACTAGACCTCTGATGTCCCCCCACGTGCGCTTCACTGCTCTCAAAAAACAGTGAAAATGAGTCAAACGCAGACAATGAAAACCTGAAAAATATCCAAAATGTTAGATGCATCTGTCACAATCTGCCATCTGTTTAACAACTGAGAAAAATGTTTACCAAATTATGATTTATTACTATTGTAAAAGAGAGAATGATCATCTGGAACAGCTCACTGTTTACAAACTGTGTGGTTCTGCTCATGACAGGCGCAGGGATCTACTTTTTTTCCCCGTTAAAAAACAAGCGGGACAAGTTAATACTCTTCCTTCATCCATCTCTGTGTGGTCTCCCCATGAAGCCCTCAGTCATCCGAGCAACAGTTTTGCTGAGCACGCATGTTCATACGCACAGACGGTCTACATGCAGGGGTCTGTGAGCCATCCAACAAAAACCACTAAATTCAATGACCTCACACTTGAAGAGTTTGAGTAAATATTGCTGTATCTTAGGGTGCCAGCGGTGGGAACGTTCTTCAACAATGCTGCGATCATTGTGACTAAAGTAAGCTACTTAATTCTTTCACGTCTTACTCACCATCAAGAAGACTGATCTTGGGTCCACAAAGGCAGACTAGGATATCCAGAAAGGCTCCTCTGGTTACCAAGCAGCCATTCTGCCTAAAGGATTGATAACGTTGAAGTTAAGTGACAACACCTCAGTTTCATAGTATTACTTTCATTGTAACATTGTGCACTTTCACAGTAACACTGCAAATAATAGTTGTCAATGGTGTATTTCACTTAACACAACAAAAATGGCTGTAACTACTTTTACAGCTGCCTTCCATCATCCACAGCAAATCTTCACATTGTCGATGTGTGTCTCAGTTGGCCCGTCTGCACGTTGCGCAGTCATCACACGCACAAATCTGGGATTGAGCGACACAGGAGATGTGGTCTGGCTCATCGTAACGCAACGCAAGACGAGCTGGATTAGGGGAGCATCCAGACCTTCGAGCTGGTGCTTGTGGTCACAACTGGATAGTAGCTGAGACTCTCGGGTAACTCAAACTGTCGTGTAGTCCGTGAGCCATCTAAGAGTCGGCTGCTGGGACAAGACTGTTACTGTTTAGACTGATCCGACGGCTCTGCGGGATGCTGCTGTCTGTCTGTCTGCGTTCTCACATTGGCGGGGAATTCTTCAATGGCCGACATAGTGGGACAGTCACATGAGATGCCTGGTGGTTTATTATTATGTACCGAGCAATGAAAAAAAAAACGATTGGAACACAAATAATGAATGCACAATACACAACTTGTTTGACACAGTTAACAATCGTGCCCCTCCCTCCTCCTCCTCACACCACCTCCCGAGTTCAAAGGTTCATTCATTGATTTATGTTTGTTGTGTTCGTTTTAATGTTCATTTCTATGTAGCGTGCTTTGAAAACACATTAATCTGTCATAACTGTGGCGGTGGTGGTGGTAGTGGCTGGGTCAGGGTAGCTGATTTTCAAAGGCTGCCTCAGGCACTAAAATGCAAGGCCCTGCCCCTGCAAAACTTACAAACATACTATAAAGCGTGTTCAGCCTTAACGGAGCCTTAACCAAGCAGACGCGCTGAATAGCAGGATTGAGATTTTGATGGGAATCGTGACCAAATTAGTAACCAGGTTTCGTGTTTCCGTTCGCAGTGAAAAAGTCCTTACCTGCACGTCTTAAATGTAAAATCAAACTATCCAAATATAGGTGTATGCTTATCCGTTTGTGTGCACATGAATCAGCTTGTGTGGGCGATGGGAAGTGTGTGTGTGTTCACTTTACAAGTATAATCAAACAAGAGCAGGACCACGGCACTATGAAAGCCCACAAGCAAGGGTGTGAGAACAAGGGGGACAGTGTGTCAGCCTGACGCCAATTCTTCATCACTCGGTTATTAATAACACACACCCACGCCCATCTTTTACACACTTCAACACACACATGCACAAAACCCGTGTTGGAGCATGTGAGGAGTAGCGAGGTGAGCGTCTATGGAAGGAGTCAAGAGCGCAAAAGCGTGTTAACATAGAGTAATGTTCGAAAATAAATACAAGGAAGTGTGGACACACCAGAAATCAACTCCGAAATTGGTGAGCACCTGCGGTATTGCCACAGACAGTGAGCGTTGCGGGCAGTGTTGTGACTTGGACTGGTGCCTGGAGATGATGGGACAAGTGAGCAGGAACACCAAACAAAAATGGCTGGGGGCCAAAACGCAGCACTGACTCACAGGAGACAAACAATGCATTCCATCCTTTTTAGATGCTGGCTACCTCAAATTAGTGTTGTTTTAGGAGGAAGAAAAGGCTTCTTATCCCCTCCCCAAAAAAAGCAGATAGTAATCTCGTGACCTGTTCCGTCCTTAGATCTGGGCACGGGTCTCTCTGGCGCTGGATGATCAAACGGGCAGACGGTGGGCACGCTCGGACGGGCAGGAATTCACCTCGTCATCTTAATAAAGGCTCATCAGTGTAACCAAGCAGACCTAGCCGGACTAGCATTGCTAACCTAACGACCCAGCGTTATCGGCTTTAGGCCCGGTAAAGGGGAGGCCGAGGACCCGCGGCTGACCCTGCCCGAGCAGGAGGGGGCCGCCAGAGTAATCTCGGCCCCATCTTGGGGGCCTCCATCTTGCGCGAGGGGGCTGGGGAATAGAGGGAAAGGTGGACGGTGGGAGGTCCGGGGATGGGACGGCAGGCGGTCGCTTTGAAATGAAAGCCCGGGCAGGACATGAAGCGGACACGGACAGGGAGGGGACGGACGACGGGTACAAGGAGCTATTCTTCTAGAGAGGGAGGTGGAGGAGAGGAGAGCTGCTTATCTCTCCAAGCTTGTGCATATGTGTGCGCACGTGTGTCTGTGTGTGTGTCTAGAATTACCGAGAGGCAAGCCACATGCATTGATGGAGAGATTTGCCGAGACCACTTCCGGGTGGAATGGGCCTGTGTGAGTCCGTCAGGTAGGACCGCAGCAGAAACAGCACCTGTGTGCACAGACAGACACTTTGTTTTTATTTATTTACATTGACTGGGGATTAAGTTAACCAGCATTTGAGAAAGTGATCATAACACACTCAACGTTTCTCACATTTTGTGTCACAAAAAGGACAGAAAAAATCTAACACTTCACCGATTTGTCTTCGTTTTGAACATTCCACCTGAGACAAAGCCATCCTTCTATATAAGGCAAGTATCCATCTAATGAATTGCTATCAAGTAGCTTTTCCTATTGAAAGATCCAAATCATGCTTTTCCCTGCAGTGGATGTGAAAATGTGTTAGCTAGCCAGCTTGTAGCAGGTGGACTGGTGGTTGGGAGTGTTCAGAGGCCAGGGACACAGGCTGGCTGGCTGGGGTGTGTATTCTGGGCCTTGGTAAGTATACTCTTTAAGCCGGGGCCACGGCCACAGACCAGTAGGAAGCCATTCATTACACTGTACAGGGAAGGCAACGTGGGGAAAAACCAGGCCGACCACGTAGCACCAAGCCCGGCCACCGAGTCCTGGCCTGCCCCTTCCTTGCTCCTGCAGCGTCCACGCCCAGGCGACGCCCACTGTCTCGCACAAACAGCCTCCACACCCCTGAGTTTGTCTTTCTCTCACCATCTCTCACCGACAGCTTCTCCCATTAATGATGGGGCAGGGGTGAACTTGACCTCAATCTTAACCGAACTGAAAATGTTGCTGATTTTTCTGCCAGCAACATGTTTGTCTATTACCTGTTTGGCAAATGACACTGTGACGCTCTTGGCGTAAAAACGCGATAACAGCAGTTACAATACACCATGATATAAACAAGAGCGTAGAAAAAAAAGACAGAATTCCCATCAAATCTTATTATTACAATCTTCAAGAGAACTACGCGATAATACAAAAGACAAAAAAAAAAAGAAAAGAAAAAAAAATTAAAATATTAGATTTGAAAAATCGAATTTGAAATGTCAAAATGGCTAAATTAAGATTGACCAAAACTAAAACCATAAATTGGTGCCCTCTCAAAAAAAAAAGGAAAAAAAAAAACAAAAAAAGAAAATCTCACCAACATTAACTTGTTTGCTGATCAGCTAGAGGCATGGAACTTTGTGAAGAAACATCTGTTAACTTGATGGATAAACCACTTTGTGGTACATTCAAACGGCACAGATTAATTGGGGATTTTGCAAGGACACATAAATACAGGGGTAGCAGCAGAGAATAACAATCTCAAAGATGCAGCTCCAGTTAGACAGGAGTACAAATTGACATGTTGTACTGGGAACCAAAACAAAATCTGACAAAAATCAGATTTGATATGTGAAAAAGTCAAAGTTTGTGTCTGCAAACGAGCCAAATGGCAGTTCTCTTCTCTCGGCGTCCAGCCTCGGTACAAAGGCCCGATAAGCATTTCAGAGCCACAGAACAGGCGTTACCTCCGCTCTCCATCTTACTGCACTTGACGCCTGTTACACCCCAGGGTCCAGGCTGGGAAGTCCCTACATGGGAGGCTGAACCGGCTCAATCCAGCCTGGCTTGGTAGAAAGTGGGGTATTTATAGAAAAGGCTGCTTCCATGTTCCTGCTTCCAAGGAACTACACCCCATGTGGGAGGAGAGGCTGGGATTGGACCAGACTCAAATGAATGGGAAATGATAAGACAGCAGTAGAGAGTCCCTGTTGTAAAATTACTTTATAGGTTCCAACTGCCTCAGTGTCCAAAACTGAAATTTTATGATCTGGTTTTTCAGCAGAGTATCCTGAATTTTATCGCTGCAACTAATATTGGAGTATAAAGTAGAAATAAACCTTGAGCTGATGCAACCCTGCGCAACTATAAAACCTGGCAACCTGGCTACCTCGGGCTGAGATTCAAATGAACAATGATATGGGAAGATTGTTCGACTTTACAACAGGACAGACTGAAGCACAGGACTGTAAATCTACATTTACAAATGAACACCTCCTCGACTTGCAAGTCATATATGTAATCCAAAATCTAAATTCCTACATATTCATTGTACAACCCTATCAGCACATCACAAGCCTCAAATAAACATTATTGGTCCGACTTCATCGACCAGAAAAAGTGTGCGATACAAATGAAACATCTACACCAACCTCCCAGCACGCCTTGTTTTCTACTCAGGCAGCTTGAGCGCCAGTGGATGTGTGTACGTCTCCGTGTGCATCGTCTGTGTTGCAATAAGCCCCAATCATCTTCTGGGCTCAGTAAAAATAGTGGTGGTATATGTGAGGTCCCAGCAGACTCTGTTATCAGGCTAGGCTGCTCTGCCGTCCCTCCCACGGCCACAACCACAATGCTGTGCACTGTGCCCGCCTGCACACTCGCACAATGCTGCTGTAAAAGCAATTAATTTGGCCAAGTGGTTGGTCTAGTAAATCACACATACTGTAGATGCAGAGGTTAGACAAACCGGCCTCTTGAAAGGAGCCTCCACAAAGACAGAGGAACGCCGTAGGTGTTGTGATATACGCATACGATTCCACTTGACATAGATCTATTGCACACAAGACCATATAAGAGAAGCTGCTTTGATTTGAGAGCCCACAAATTCTTCTGTTGGTGGAGCTCTGAGGATTTTCTCTGATGGTCTTCACAAACCACTGGTCAACACGCGGCCGATGGAGCAGCGCGGTAATGATGGCCCATTGGAACACGGAAGGAAGGAAGGAAGGCATTTTACGAAATTGGCGCCAACATTTCTGTTTCGACAGTAAAGGAGAGAGATAATCTCGCCTCCTCCTGCAGTCCCATTTAGCCCGTCTTGTGGGAATACACAAAGGATTACATCCGTCAACTTGGCCCTCCCTGCGCGGCCACAGGCCGCAGCTTTACTGCAGCTGGCCTGTGCCAGGCATTGTGGGACGCTACTGTTGCTGACGTATGTGGAGGGAGGAGCTGCTCCTCGTAATGAGCTCGTTAAGATCAATTCAGGATGGGTCAAGAAGCCATTTGAGGTGTGTAGATCAGCCTCTATTATTGCAGCTACAGCCTACGAAAAGACATCATGTTATCAAAAACTCAGTGTTCCAGAGTGACATGATGATCTATTTCACTTTGTGTAACTCATGTGTGAGCGATCAGTACCAACGCACACTGAAAAACGGGAAAAACCTCCAGCAGATGTCGAAGGAATGTGTGGAGGTGAGAGCTAAGATGGACGGGGAGCAACCACCTCAGCTGAGGGAGACACCCCATGACATTTGTTTTGAAACTTCTGCCCACACATCCCCTGCACGGCTCAGCGTCACTTCTCTCATCGCCCCCGTCACCCCGTGCTGAACCCTATGAAGCCATTTACTCAGCGACAGCGAGTTACCTGTGGTCCATAATGAGGCTACGAGCAGAAGGAGCGTCGGAATGTTTATTCCTGCAATGACGTAAACTGGCTGCGACCGTATGCAAAGAGCGTTCTGCATCAGGGATACTCGACGTGAATCAGACTGCGCGAATGGCCGTGGGGCATCGTTATGTGTGTACGGGGTGTCTGACGTCTCTGGTGTGTGAGTGTGTGTGTGAGAAAATCAGCAGGGTGGTACAGCCTGCCTCGGTAGCGGTGATGGTTCCCAGCTCCACACTTAGCCCACTCATGGTTGTTCTTTGGGAATAACAGAGGAAGTCATTTCTCCCTCGAGCAAAAACATCTGCTACCTGTTACACATACACATACACACGCGCACAAACACACACGCACGCACGCGCTCACTCTCACACTCACACACACACACAAACACAGTGTTAATATACTGTACATAAGGTATTCCTCTTGGCTAAACACAATGTCCTCATCAGCTTAAACAGACCTCAATTGTGTGCCGCCACATGCGTACATACAATAAGTTGCACATTATTTCGATAGCATTCAACACACATACACACACACGCGCGCACACACTTTGTCTCTCTACCTCTCTCTCTCTCAGATACAATCACCTCCATCAGCGGCTGTCTGTGGGGGAGATGCTCCACTCAACACGTACACTGAAGATATCTGTGTGTTTCCACCTGCATATCCATTGTTGCCCTGGACTCACCCACATAGCTTAACACTTCTTTCATCTCTCCCTAAAATCGCCCCTCTTAACTGAGACACACACCAATGCATCAGCCATCCAATGCGTGAATGCAGGTTGGCATGGTCAACACATGCACATGCAGCTCAGATGAAGCTTCACACTCACTGGGTGCTGTTTGTTCGAAAAGTATCGGTAAAAGTATCTGTAAGACTAATACTGCGAAACCCCTTACTTTTATGAATGTGGTTTATCAACATGTACGCTAAGCCAAAAAAATAGGAAAGTGAGAAATTGTACATGGAGCCATCCACTAATTCAACGTGAAGCTCCTACGTGGAGTATCAAATACTTCCTGAGACATTAAGTGTCCAAAACACTTCGATATGTCTCTTTGATAACAACAGGACAAAAAGTATGCATCTCAATGCACATTGAGATGTGCCAGTTCAAACTGATGATTGTTTAGGATTGGTAATCACTTTCCTGAGGCATGTAGACGACATAATATCATTTCCGTTATTTGCTGTCTTAAACATTTCTTAGAATCTTTATCCACGAAACTTCCATCGACCGTATTTTGCCCCTTTTATGTCCCATTTTGCCTGTTTGCCTTGTCAAGAACGGATATTTTATAATGTGCATGTTCTTTAACATACAGTATCTGGGGTTGTCTCTGATTGAATTCTTCCAATGTCATAAGTTCAAATGTGTTTTGACTTCTTGATGGGTACTGTGCTCCTGCATAGGCAACAAGTAGACTGAGAATATGGAATGGAAAGGCCGAGGTTAATAGTTGATTGACAGTTTCAAAAGAAGAAAATCTATAGCAGGGTAAAAACAAGAGCAGACGAGGCTCCAGCGAAACAGGGATGGACAGAAAAAAGAGAATGATCAGGCGATGTCAGGAGATGTCGGCTTGCTTTCCTTAGAAGGAACCCATGCTGAGGAGAGAGGTCTGAATTTCCCTGTCATGTGTCCATCACGCACAAACCCTCGCTGCAGTCCAGATTGCTATCGAAACACACACTGTAGAGGTTCTGTCAAATCAGAGTGAAGAAATCCTTCAGAAACGTAACCCCCTCCCCTGCGGCCAGGATCCAGCCACTCCCCCCCCCACTAGACGCTATCAGTACCATTCAGTAAAAAAGACTCGGGGAAACTCCCTGTCCTCCTCTCCCCTGCACGTGTTGATATTACCAGCAGACTGTTTGGTTGTGTTTGTCAGAGTGTGATGACAGAATTAAACAGTGGTATTTACCGTACGATAACCACGCTGTCTGGACAGGCTCTGCGTCGAGGCCAAGTGAGTGGGCCACGGTAGGTGTACACTGTATGTGTGTGTGATGGGAATAGATGAACAAGCTGATATAGAATGTTTGTGTGGGAGCGCATATACACATGGAATGCTGCTTAGATGAGGGGGGTGAAGACTTCTAAGTGGAATAAAAATGTACTGTAAACGTGCTATAAAGTGGTTCGCAGATCTGAGTGTTTTTTTTGTTGGTTTGGAGCACAGATTTGCAACCCTCTTCTCTGAGCAACATGTGTGTCATGAATAAAAACAGTTGTGATTTGAGGGGGTGCCGACCTGCAGCAAGGTCCCATGAATGTGATTCTGTTGGGTTTGGGATCCTGGCTGTGAGGGGAGCTCCCGCAGCAGCTCCTGGACTGTGGAGGGGACTTGGGTTACGAGCACAAAGGGGACCAGCGCACGGGCGGCCATTTCTCTTGTCCTGTACACGGCCGAACGACCGCATCTGCAAAACAGACACACACGCAGACACAGTACCATTACAGTGATGGAGTGCTGTATATTTGTGGTTTTGCAGGAAGTGAGGAGCTCTCCAGTAATGGTAGGTCATGGCCTGAACTTTAAGGTTCAATTTGATTTATAGCAGAGATTGCACATAAACAATAAAACTCAAAAATCTAAATCCAACGCTACATCTGTAGCAGCTTTTCCATAACCCAGTCATTTTTTATCAGGAGCACTTTCTGCCTTTCTTTCAACAATGATGAATCTGGATGGTGGTGAATTTGTATCCGCACCCCCCCAGAGCCCCAACAGAGGGCAAATACTCAATCATATTTCTCGCCTACAAAGATATTTCCCACTCCCAGCCTCCCCTCCACTTGCGCACATGGCCATTGAAAGTGTGCGTAGGCGAGATAGAATATAGCCAGTCACCCTGAGCACCTGCTAAAATTAACCTTGTTTACAAGCTGATAGTCTTTCCTTCTCCAGTGTCATAACACTGTCAAGCCCTACGTGGGGAGGGGTGGACGGAGGTGACCATGGCCCTGGTGAGATGAGTAAGAGACGGAAAAAGAAAGACAAGAAGCGTCGCTTTGTTAACATAGGCTGTAACTAATGCTCCCTTGACTGTTTGCAAATTATTTGAAAGGTTGCATATGATAATCACATTAGTCAAATGAAATTCCACTGCCCTCAAGACAATAATCAACCACGTCAAAGACAGCAAACCAGTCATGACAACAAGAGATGAAAATACTTTTTGTTTGCTCTCCTTATGCCGAAAAGTACAATTCTCTAAAACCTGGCGTGAGAGTGACTGACTTGTTTACTGGTAGACGTGACTCCCCAAATTGGCTACTGGCAGCTACCAAACTTTCAACAGACTCAGCTCACTTAATCAAGTGCCCTGACCAACCTTGTAGAGGACTAGAGAGTGATGTGTGCTGATACTGCAGGATTCCCACCAACTGGCGGAGTAGCTTGACGGCAAACTTCAATCCTCTCTCCCATGCTGGAATTCATTTCCTGATAACCGTGCTGCGCCAGTCAGGTGGGCTAGCCCCCTCCGGTCATGCACGCCTGAGTCTCTTGGCATACATACATGGAACAGATGCATCATCGAGTTTGTTCGTTATGTTTTTCCTGCTGCGAGAAGCCAAAACATGTTGCAGTGACGAAGGTTGATCCGGGGCGACCGCGGGGAGCGTGGTTTATACTGAGAATTAGAATGAAAGGCGTGTGTTGTTAGCTGTTTTGCGTGGTCTTTGGTGGCATTAGCGGAGAGTGTTTCAGGAGAGATGAAGCCCTCGGCTCCACTCTGGAAACTTCAGTGGAAGGTTCCAAGGCAACACGAACGCCTATCCATCACCTCGACGGTATGCAGGGATGAAAACGAAGCTTGATTTACTGGCTTTGGCCTGGGTGGGAGAGAGCGATATGTTTACACAGACAAAAAAAAGAAGTTGTGTAAGACGAAAGTAATTTTCAAATAACCTTGATATTGCGGGTGAGAGAAAAAATGTATTTCATTCATCTCTAAAAAAGTTCTCCACTCTCATTATTTGAGGAGCTGCGGGAAATTCAATAAGGTTCTCCGGGGGCAGTTAGGGATTCAGTGTCTTGCTCAAGGACACAGCGACACTGGATCCTTCAGCAGCAAACTGGGATCAAACCAACAACCTTTTGGTTTCAGGACAGGTGACTGCCATGGAATTTGGAGGATGCATGTGTATACTCGATTGCAGATAATGAGTTGTGGAAGAACGCAGGGCTTAATATTTAGGTCAGATTTGCATTCTACAACTGTCAATAACTATCAAGGTGGTCCAGAGAGGAACACACACACACACACACACACACACACACACACACACATAAACGTCTGTGGCCACTGCATTCCTCAGCTCACACATGCCTGCACAACTGTCTGCTCAACTGTATCTCGTGTCTACACAAACAAAAACACATGTCCGTAAACATCTCTTATGAACATCTCAACTTTTTCGCTGCTCTTAACTTTGGACCGCCTCCCTCAGCATCGGCCTGCCCATTTGGGGGCCCCATATGTTACCTATCTTCACTAATTTTTCCCCATTAAAACTCTTTTGCGAAGGAAATGACAGTTTGGAAGAGGGTAATTTTAGAAACAGCACAGTCCCCTGAGGAGTCAGGACACAGAAGTTTGACTGGCATGGACGAGGCTCATCTGGGCCTCATTTTGGAGGACTGCCCGACTAGTTTATGCCACAGTGCTGGTCACAACATTGAATGAACGAGCCAAACACTTCACCAGCCACTGAGGGTTTCAGTAACAAAACATAACGGCAGGATGAAAACAGCTGTGCTAAAACCGCTACTACCAAATCAACGCCAACGTATCATCATGATAATGCCGATTAGCATTGCAACAAGGTCTCGGTCAAGAAATGAAGAGTATTCTTTCAGTGGAAGCTCTATCTACCGGTAGTTTACAGGCCTAACCAAGTGTTCCGCAGACATGAGATACGAGTCAGTGAAGGCTGGACAAGAGAGGAGGGAGGGGAAAAAGGAGAGGGAGTGAAGCATGAATCTGACAGCTACGGACGTAAATCACCATTGCAGTACTCTAAGGTTATGCCAAAAAGGCCAGGAAGGGTAAAAAAACAAGCTGAGAGCAAAGAGAGAAGAGGAGGGGGAAGAAGGGAAAGAAAGAGTGCCGCAGATAAGAAAGCGGCCATCGGGTCTTACAACCCGAAGGATGGAGTGAAACAGCCGTCCACAGATTTAAGAAATATGTCTGTTCACCGACATCCTCCTCCTCATCCTTGTCGTCATCGCCATCATTCTAGTAGCCATTATCTGTGCACATGTGACGCACGCAGACATCGAACTACAAAAGAATGTCAGCAAGGGAGAGGGGAAGATATGAAGATGAAACTTCGAGCTGCATGATGATGTAGTGTTGCACGGGGAGGATGAAGGAAAAGGATAATCAATGATGCTCTGACCCATCATTGCGAGAGCCGGGCTGCTCCGTCTTAACTGTGGAGGTGACGGTCAAGATATAAGGAGAGAGTAGATAAGCAGGGAGAGGAGGGCACTGATGGTAGCGGTGGCGTAGTGTATACGTTTTGTGCGTGCTTGAATGAGAGGGTGAGTGACTGAGTGTACGGGGGGTATCAGGGCGCAGGGGTTGACAATCATCAACCTCCCCAGACACGTCCACACACGCCTGGGGAAGATGGGCCAGATGGGGGTTGGGGGAGAAAAGGAGGCTGGAGCCAGCGAAGCTAGAGTGGAGCTATATTTAACATCTCCAACATGTGGGCTTCATTTGGGGTGGATGTTTGGACTGCATGCCTCCCCTGACAGCAACAGCCAGCCAGACAGGCTGTACCGAGCGCGGGCCTGCCAAACACAGCCAGAAAAACAGCCCTTTAAGGGCTCCCATTCCTTTGAGTTGGAAAAGTCTGTAAATTGCTGATTTAGTACCCCGCAAAAAGTTCAGCGCCGATTGTAGAGCAGCACATAATTAATGTATGCAATGTTGAGAGGAAAATGCTCCCATCCTTGCTGCCAGTTTGTCATCTTTTGAAATGGAAAGAAACAGATGCTGACATGTAACCTTGAAGAATCAAAGCAGAGCGCTCGCTTTTGTGTGTGCTACGACTGAGGTGAAAATGAATCAAGGCCATGTGGGGATACAGGAATGTAGCGAGTATTTAAGCGCATTTAAAGTTTGATGATCTAGTCCGATCATTTGGAATATGCAGAGTTTAATTAGCAGCTACATTTTAAATTGTGCGGCTTATGCGCGGGTTGGATTGTAAGATCCATGAGAGGTTTTGTTTTGAACAGAAAGTTGGACTTTTCCTTTTGCGCCTCTTTTGGTTTGGCTTTGCCAAGTTCTGCGGTTGAAACAGTGTCTTTATCAGACAAAAGTTTGATTTGGGGAGACAGAACAAATACAAGACATTACAGGAATAGGACACAAAACACAGCCTATTACATGGAACTATTGCAACATGGTGGAGACAGCATTTCTTAAACACTCCTGCATCCAACATATTGCTTCTACTCAAGCTCTGGCCTTAGCCAAACTCAGATTTGATGTTTGGGAACAACAGTGAAGCAAGATCTCCTCGCTGAGACCATGTAGCATTTCTAGCCCCAAACTTAACAAAAACAAAAAGTACTCAACTCAGGGGAGGCATTTTTGCGATACCGTGTCATCTGTGATATGTGAACCAATTCCCTCCTTCTGCATCGGAGCAAAACAGTAATTGTTGTGTGAAACCGCAAAACATTTGAGGAAAATATGAGATAACCTCATTTGTATCTTCAGCTGCCAACACGTGTCTGTGACTTTCTTCATGACAACAAGTACAGCAGAGACAGGTGAGGGACAGGAAAGACGTGACCGGTGAAATTGGCGCGTGAATAAGGATTAGAACATGAAATATAACGGTATCTACTCCATCAAATCGGATCAGAGAAACGATTTTGTCTCTCAGATTGTGTTAGCAGACAAAGGAGAGGCAAGAGATGGACAATGCTTGTGTTGAAGATGTTGTGTTTGCGTGAAAAGGTTGTAGGACAAAGTAATGAAAAGGACAAAATGTTTTCGCAGGGGGTCTAAGACAGACTGCGGCGTGTGTGTGAGAATCAGTTGTGATTGTGCAGAATGAGGACACTATGACCTGCAGCCGTTGCAAAGGTTAGCCATCAGGACAACATTACGATGTCTGTATTTGTGTGAGTTTGAGTGTGTGTCTACGGCTTCAATTAACAGGTGCAGAAGATGAGCACGTTCCAATAATATTTACAGATCTCTCACACTGCGGAATGCAGAAAATGACAGCTGTGACCACATTTTCCCACTCGCTTGTCGTGTAAACTTCCCAGCAAACAGCGTTGATAAAACCAGTCGGTATCTAATCCGCCGCTTTGACACAGACAACTCAAAACCGCAGCAGAATCACAAACAAAAAGCGAGGCGAGCAGGAATCAAATTTAACTCGAGAGCATCCCTTGTCAATGTCTATTGCTTTCCGGTGACTCGAAAGCGCACATGATGACAACAACAGCACGCAAGAAAAGAAAAAAAAAAACACGAGACACAACAGGTCTGGATACTGAATGTGAAAATACCAGCGCAGAGAAACAGTCTGACCCAAAATACCACGCACACACACCCACGCACTGCTTAGGCTACAGATTATAGGTGTTGTGACTTGGGTATTGTAAAACGCTTCTATAGTTGGTGGAGCTCAATTTCAGACAAACACATTGCAGGTGTGTGACCCTCATGAATTCGATAAAAACATTTCCCAGACAGGTCTTTTGTTGTTATTTTCATCAAACCTTTATTTATCTAAGTGAGCTGCGCAGACATATTCTAAGTAACACCGACCACACAAAATGAAAGTGATCCATTTAAAATGAACGTATAGAGTGTATAACTACATATGATAGACAAATGTGTGAAAGTGAGTGTCGGCACTTAACATTTACCTGATGATGAAGGGCATAAAAGGAGCCAGGCCAAGCGGTGAGGAGGATCCATCCATGGGAGAGGGGTAGAGTCGGCTCAGCACCAGCAGCAGCAAGAACAAACTGGGATGTAGCTTTACCTGGCCGCTGTCACTGCACAGTACACACGTGTAAATACACACAAGTCAGTGAGGTGGGGTTTAAAGATTGCATCACAAAAAAAAATAGATGCACACACAAACACATTAGGCAGATGTAACAATTCAATGTGGTAGGGGCTATATGTCTTTCACATGTTGTTTCTTTCCAGTTAATATGTGGGACAGTGAAGTCCACAAAATGAGAATCTAAGTGAACAAAAACCAGTTTATGCGTGTGTCAGTTCAGTTAACTACACTACCGGTAATTGTATTCCAGAAATTAAACATATCAGTCAACAATACAGCAGAAAACTGCTCATAAAGTGAGGATGAATCAAAGGCAGTGAGGCAATATCCCCCTGGGATTAATAAAGTTTCTGAAAAAACATTCCAAGTCACATGGTAAGTACTGCCAAAGTGAAGCCGTTCTCGTCAGCGGCAATGTTAAGGCAATTTGTTTAAACTTAAAGGCGAATATTTCATTACCCTCGCAGCTTCAACTGACCTCTGCAAAACACCTGAATCTAGATCTAGGTAACTTCTGCCTATTTGTGTCCAAGTGTGTGTCTGTGTGTGAGCAAGCAGTGTTTCCCTCTGGGTTTGTTATTAGTCATAAGGATCATAGACCATAGATCATAGACCAGACACGGTGGAAAGACCCCCTGCGTAAATAAGTTTTGATTACGTTGTCCTGCAACACACGCAACACAGACAAATGAACAATGATCTAGTGAGATGATATGATCGGCAACACGGGAGACGCAATAGCCGCACAACTAATAGCTACACTGATGTGCTCTCTCTCGCAGGTCAGTAAAATCAGTGAGGCACAGCGGGACAGGATGTGATGTCACCAAACCATGACAGGGAGGCAGCGGTGGTGGTGGTGTGGGTTTGTTTGTGTATGTGTGTCGGGGGGTTACAGCTGCAGGCAGCGCCAGGGAGGGAAGAAAGAGAGCTGCCGGATAAGATGAAAAGGGGTCGGTTGCTTATACGAGAATTCTTGAATACCAAGCTGACGACTTTTGGCTCTCGCGTTTTGTTTTCCGCTTTCCTGACACTCACATTAACTTTAATATTTGGGTGTTTCATTTGACATATTTTAAGACGGAACACTGACCCTCAGTGGTTTAACTCATTTAGAAAATAGAGCACGGGGACTGAAACTGGAAAATTGTCTTGGCTGTTTAGAGTGAACCAGACGTGAAACACATCAGGTGGGGCGCAAACACATAACTCATCTACATCATTTTACAATGTCAAAGACACAAACTATTCTGTGGCATAGTACAGCTATGTTCTGGCATTTGGGGACATATTCTTGAACTTCACTGAGGCCTTGGTGACCTGTGCAGGGCCTGCTTGAGACCGATCTACGTGAAAATCTCTTGGAATTCGGAGTAAGGGATGCTCAGGCACTTCTATCCATTTCTGGGCTGGGAATTCAGATTCTCAAAAATTCATTCCAGCTCTCTCAAGGTGCCAGGACAGCCAGATGTTGTGCTTTCCCAGAATGTGTTTTATCCAACTTAGATGATCACATTGAGCACTTGCTTGGAAAAACACGGTGATAGGAAAACCGCCAGGGCAACATTAATGGCACACTATGCTGTCTGCATTATTGCCTCTGCAAGGGTGATGAATTGTCAAATAATCCCAAATATCAGGGTGAATAAACACAGTAATAGACATTTCAAGACATATAATGTGTGATAACACAAACATTAACGATGAAGAAATCAGGGAGGAATACGTTTCCACGGTGCTGCATGCCTCTTTGACAGCATGGTGCGTCTCATCTGTTTGGGTGGCGCGATAACACTGGTGGATGCACAAAGCCAAGCCGGCGGCGATGTGGTACTGTGGGAAATTTGTGAGCTATTTAACAGGGGTCGGTGGTCGTAAGGGGAATTGTGAAATAGCCGTCTGAGGGAGCGTTCAATTAATTGGATCCATATTAAGATAAGAGCGGCTTGGGGAGCAGTTGGGCAACTCAAGTGCTTTTAAAGGGGGATTTGGGGCCAAGCTGACAGATAAGGCAGACAAACCTCAGAGGAGTTGACTCCCGACCCGCAAAAATCTAAACAAGATATTTGGCTCTGTATATCTTATGGTTCAAGTAGCAGAGGAAGACTTTCACATGCTTGACAAATTATTCCATAAAAGAAATGGCGCTGGTTAACGGGGAGGTCACGGTTGCTGTCAGGCAGTCCTATCCAGCCTAAACATCCTCAACATTATCGTCATATGTGTGCAGCGATGATGCAAGGCAATATTTTTGAGACAATCAAAACAAGAGGCTTTTATTTTTTTTCGAACGAGGCTCGTATGTGTTTGTCTGGAGTGTGTTAACTGAAGACAGAATCACCTTTCTACGGTGGCAGCAGCCTCCTTGAGCTGACTGAGAAGGAACGGGTACAGGGCTGGAAACCGAGTGAAGAACTCACGGCCCGTCATCCTGGAAAGAGCACATCAGAATAGAAAGTTTTTCAAGGGTTCATACATCATTCTCACTCTACCCAATACAATCTCACCTCAATTACAGAAAACTAGCTGATCACCATTGTTTCACTATTGTTTTCGCCTTTATGAATTACTTTAGGACTTTATAAAACTTCTTTTTGGGGCGGGGGGTGACTTTTTTGCATGCTGCACGTAGACACAAAGTGACTTAAGATGACAGCAGATGAGAGGCGCACACTGCCTCGTCTCTGCCTGGGGGTGAGAGCCTCATGCATTTAAAAGTTAAGATTTTATCTCGAACCACTTGACATGGGAGGACGAGTCACGTTGTCTTTGAGATGCATCAACCAGGAGGCACCGGATGATGTCTCTGGGGGATGGAAAAAGACCTCTGCAACCCCAACAGCGAGACTCGCCTCTTTGCAGTGGTCAGTGAGGCATAATAAAGCTGCCTGTGGAATACATGCAGAGGAAGAGATGGAGTTTCTTCCCTCCATCATTCTATGTGACTAAAAGCATATACAAACTCGCTGATTATCATCATGCAACCCTCTATTGCAGACATATGTCAAATACTTTTTACATAGGAAAGCATTTTCGAATTTCTGTCATTACCTATTTTCTGATTTCCTCCACATTATTCTCCATCTGACTAGACTTGACTTGCCTTTAAAGAAACTTGACTGTGGAAGAACATTTGAGGAGTCACAGGTTCATGCACTAAACCTACTTAATATTTACCCTCTGTCTGTGATATATCGCAGGAGTTTCTGACCGGGAGCTTTATCAACATCAGTCCAAATTCTCACCCAATGACGCAATTTGTGCAAAGAGAACAGTGGGAATTTGGCATTAGTCATTTCTATGCTCATGTCCTCACCTTGCAAGTCTGCCCTACTGCACGGATTAGCGATGACGAAGGAAATGTGTCACCGCAAGACTTGGAGGGAGGGATAAAAACGACTTGAATAGTCTTAACATTCTTCGTATGAAAGGCTGTGCCACGGTTTCAAAGCTTTCATACGAGGAACGTCTTGTGCTAACCCGTCTGTTCCAAAGAGGGGAGCCTTTACGTTTGCTTATCCTGGGGGTGGCCAGAAATAAACACACTTGTGTGTGTGATGATGTGAGCACATGTCTGCATGTGTGCATTAAGAGTGCACGCCGCCGCCACGTGTTTTGGCTCACGCCCTTACTCGCGCATACACACACCCGTCAATAAAATGCCAAACTTTATTTTTAACGTTGGCGGTCTCGTTGCTGTGGCCACCATTCAGCCTCAGGGTCAATAAAATGTTCTTATTTAACTCCTCCCGCATCCCAACGTCTAAATCCAGACTATCCTAAAGGGAAAAGGTCTGGTCTGCAGAGCACATGATCATAACACTGGGGGGCGGGAAATCACATTCTGCTTCAGTGAGACATCGCCGCTAATTCTCAACTAGCACCCAAACGCACGTACTTAGCTGTGAGGCTCATGCGTGATGGTGAAGCAGGTCCGTGTCTGGTTCATTCATGGGTTTGTGGACTTTTGATATACATTATATGCCTGTCTGGACGCAGGAATGCAGTGTGACGCATCAGGTATTATATAAGGATGTGTGTACGATTGCTGCTCTCCGCTCTCTCCCCCCTCTCCTCTCTCTAATGAGACTCCGTTTGACAGGATGCTGCTGCCTGGAGGACCAAGGTCAGAGGTTGTGTTGGAGCAGATTAGACAGGGTAAAAGGGGCAAAGGTCAAAGGGGAAGTCTGACGAGCGAGGAGAGGTGTAAGTGAAAAGTCCTGCATGTGTTTGTGGCCTCGGCGACTGCGAGCAAGCACGTGCACGGGCGCACATGTGCACATGAACCCTCTTAGCGTGCAAAAAGTGCATTATTCTACCTTACCGTTGGTAATAGATGATGGCTGAAATAAAGAATAACGACACAGACTTCCTGTCAACTGCACCTGATCCAATCTTGAGCTGGTTTTGCCTGCCACACTCGAGTTACACAATCGTGCCTGCCATTTATATTTTAACGACTTCACTTTGTGGGCACATCGACGACACTGATTTGGACGCCCGCTGAAACATTCTGCGTGTGGAACAGCACCAACTGAAAACTGGAACGTTGACACGGGCGGGAGATAAGGTTGGAGGGACTGTGGGGCTATGCGGAGGAATGCAGGCAGAGCCTCGCTCTGTCAGTTTTGTTTACAGTTTGCAGTTATCACACTATACTGAGGCAACATTAGGCAGGGCAGTGTTGAGGGCAAGTCAAATTTGTGCTGATGGAGGGCCAATCCACGGGGCAATGATATTTCCAAAGACATGCGCGTACGTCAAAGCATACGCAAACCATAAACAGTGAAATGCTAAGCCTCTCGTCACTCACAAGCGCAGTCATATCAGTACCCCGGGGTCGGTGCGTGAATCGTGTGTGAACACTTCTTCCATTGGTTGAAGCAACACACACACACACACACAAAGCGGGCGAGCTGTAAATATGCATTCATTACCGCTAAAGCTAACACTTGAATTATTATGGTAATAACACAGACGACGCGATGGTGAGGACGGTTGCGGCGTTGCGACTTCTTACAATCTTATCAACAGTCTCGTGCCAACTTCAGTTCAGCTGTGCGCTTTATTTACGATGTATGGCGCACACACCGATGTTCAAGTTACAGCTCAAGTGTCCATCCGAATGTTTTCATAGTCGCTCACTCCAAGATGCATATAAAAATAACTCCATGTCGTAATAACAGTAAACAACATAGCACAAAAGGAGATAACGCAAAGATATTAGGAGCAGATGACGGCAGAAAACAGCTGCTCAAAAGCGGAATCGATGGGCGGCTAAATTAAAGGTGCCGCCGTGTGGGAGGAGGGAATCGAAGATCTTCTTTTTGTCGGCTGATGGAAATACAGGAAAACAGGCTCACATGGAAAAGTCCTGGACGACTCTACCCAACAAAGCACACCTGGGCTCAGTCTGGACTCAAACACTAAAAACACATTTATTCAAACACAACTCATTTATTTCAGTCTGGACCAGATACGATGTCAATAACTACAAATCCAAATAGGGAGGCTCAGAGCTGAGAGGGCAAGCTTTGAGTTTGAATTGCCAAAAGGCAAACTCAAATACTAGCATGACTATCCCCTCAGACTGTGGGGTAGAGGTCCACACAGCACATTGATGATTGATGATTTTTCTACCTGTCTCTACATTTATACCAATGGTAGCCAAAGAAATCACCTGCAGACCAGACAAATGTCATTGTTTCAGTTGGAAGTTTTTGATATGACCAAATAGGTATTGCCGCCTACAATTCCTGAGAAAATACCTGGTGTACAATGTGTTGTAGGTTCCAAGGTTTTGAATTCTCATTGTGAACAGTACTCTACATATCATACAGTTCGCAAATATGTGGATGCTGATGTGTACATGATGGAATAAAAAGTATATCATGATAATATCAAACGTCATAATCAAAATCCCTTTATGCTGTCTTGACATTGACCTCACATCTTTGAATTAATTCTTCTATGAAAATGTTACAAAAAAATAAAGATATTTTCTTGGGGAATATCAGCAAATAATCCTACCATCAATATCACAACTGTTCAATATCGCTGCGCCATGATTTGCGTGCCAAACTTTGGCAACACTCAACGCTAAAAGATGGCACGATGCACTACTACACTGACATTCACCACTGATGTACTGGGGTAAATCAGACAGACTGTGTCAGGGGTCAGAAATGGGGCATAAAGGTAAGTGCCCTCTTTGTGGAGTTGTTTGCCTGAACTGTTTGTGGTCTTACACTAGTGACAGGGAGGTCGCAGTCAAGAAGCATACGCGTTTAGGCATTGTAGCGTTACTACAGTGACCCCCAGTGGTGTAAAGTGGTCATTAGCGCTACAAAACATCTTCATTCATCATTGGTCAAATGGTTCAAAGTTAATCATTTAGAATCGGATTGTGGACAATGTTGCACTGACTAACTGACTGTACAGATGATTTCAGAGCCTTAGTTAAGATGTGATTAAATCAGAGGAAAATATTTTGCCCTTATTATATGCCACATTATTGACTGAATTAAAAATATAACAATAAATTCAGCCGTTCCATCCGTGGTGGCCATGATCCGATTCCTAAACCCACCACAGATGATTTAATCGACCAATTGACCTCCCCCTACTTATCCACAAACCTGAAAAAAAGAGGGCTGCTCAGCATCTGTTTGGTATTCAAACCTGCAGACTCTTTGACCTCACAGCACATAGCTGCGAGCCACTGGTCTTGAGAAACTTTGTGTAAATGTCAACATTTCATGCTGTGTGGAAGCGCTAGACACTGAAGTGGTAGATGAGAGCCGAGAGAGGAGAGAGAGAGAAAAAAAAGAGCTGACCTGTTCTTTTTTGAGTGTTCATCTTTCCCTTTCTTCACTCCAAATATTCGCGTGATCAAGGTGCTGAAGAGAAGAGTGGAGGAGTTCCTCACCTGGAAAGTATGTCAAAAACACAAATATCAGATGACTCTGAACAGAATCCACAGACAATTGGTCGCACTCGACATCACCGTTCCACAATTTTTGAGATTTTCAACAATAAAGGCCGACTGAGCCCTTATGCTGTTGATTACTCAGCTTAAAAACACTTTGTTTTGCATTACAAAACCTCCTGGGTGATTCCGCTGAAGCAGTGGTGCAGAAGAAATTGTGAAACTCACAGCCCAGACAGGAGAAGTGAAGCCAAGCACAGCAGCCTGCATACCATCCGAGACAAAAGGAATTATGTTTTCCCCCAGACGAGTGTCCCTGTACAGAGCTCGCAGGATGTTGAGAGCATGGACCTAAAGCAGAGGTCAAGAGACATCATTTCATTATTCATTTACACGTCACAATGGTAAACAAGACAAAATGTCACTACAATCTTACAGCCTTGAAATTGACTGCAGATTGTGATGACAAGCAGTGCTACTTCCCTCAAAAGGTAATTCTAGCACCAATACTCCAATACCGAACATGATGTCTTGGTTGTATTGTGATCGTAATTGTGTCTTCTCTCCTCAATTTTCAGTACTGGATTTCAGTCCACTTGCGCACAGCCACGTTGTGTCACATGCACAGAATCTATGGGCCTGAGCACGGTAGGGAGGATTGTTGGGTGATTGTACCTGAGGCACGGTGGAGGAGTCAGTATCTCTGTCTTCAGATGGCATGGCCAAAGCTGTCAGCTCTTTCATGGTCATCTTCAACAGACTGCAACTGGAGGACTTGGGCTCTGAGGACAGTAGAGCCTGGGGACAAGAACGCATTTGAAAGGAGACAATATCACCCACCCATTTTTATTGTCCTATGGATCAGACTTCTGAAACAAAGCGCAACCTGCCCTGCATACAAAGTTACACATTATGTAATGTTTCTGCCTCAAAATTACGCAACCTCTCTCTGCAACAATGGTTTAATTGAGTGATATTTGTTGCGTGAGCCGAGTGGGTGTGGTGTGTGACAGCAGTCGGCTGCTGAGGAATGATACTGCTGGGGGCGAGGGCTGCTGATGTGACGCAGCTGGTTTAGGGTTCTGTTCAGGGCTGGGAGGGATGGAGAGATGGAGGTCGGAGATGGGAAGGAGACGAGCCAACAGTTAAGTTCATCTGAACTCTTAAAAGGGAGGTTGCGGCCCAGTTTCTTTCCGCCTATCTGTCCTTTGCGTTGGTCCAAAGCAGCGTGAGGCGGGCCAGCCTTCCCGGATCTGACGCTCAACTGTCTACATGGAGGAATGCTGTCTGAAGCCTCGCCAAGGGGTCAACTTTAGCTTCACTCCCAGACTTCCTACGGCTCGCTCCGGCTCCCCCTCACCTCATTCGTCTCTATCTCTTTATCTCCCTTGTCACTTCACTGTAAGTCATCCGTCCTTCTTTCATATCTGCCTCATTACTCTTCATCCCCCTCTGCTTGCTTGGTTGCAGCTCCACCAGAGCTGTGAATCTTTTCTAACTGCAACAATGGCGACAAAAATCGACGTAATGCTCACGCTGAATCCTCCCTCACACCACAAAAACAAAGTAACAAACAACATAAACATCCAAACATCAGAGAGAGTAAGCGATGGCAACGTTTCTATCCTCGCTCTCATACTCTGACGGCACATTCAAATGTATATATACATATCTGTGAAAAATACAAAACACAAACTCTGTCAAGTCAGCCTCTGATATCTGTGGTGTGCTGCAATCCAAAAGTGGGGGGTGTGACCGGGGTGAGCTGTGGGTGAATCACAGGGTAAGTCAGTCAAATGCTCCGGGCATGCTGAGGTGTGTGGGACTGGGGACTACAAAAGATGGGTCACCCAAAGGACAGTCTGCATGGGTGTGGACATGTGTGTTTATAATATGTGTGTTGTTGGGAAACAGCAGAGTGCACAGAAAAGTAGGAGTATTAGTACTTTCTAAGAGAAGAAGCAGATTACAGCAAGGGAATAGTCAAATATCGAGGATGGGTGATATGAAAAGAGGTTTTTCTCAATATATCTTTGGAAATGTGATGTGAGACGCATGAACATTTCGACTATTATCAAAGAGACATTATCCCCTACCACAGTAATGATCATACATTCATGGTGGCTATGTGGTACGTTAATGATGGATTGCGAGCCCCTCAAGCAAACCTGCTAACTTGAAATAAGTTGACTCAAACCTGGATGTAGAAAGGTATTCCAGCACTTCGTCGTGTGGCACATAATTTGGACGACGGGTCGCAAGATTTGACCTCCTCCAGCACCTCAGACAGCCAGCGTGCAGGAAGCTGCTGCAGGGCCTGACTTCCACTCCTACGGTATGCACACACACACACACACACAAATACAGTACATACACGTACACACACACAATGCAAAAAGGTAAGAGTAGGATACATGAATACAACATTGTGGGGTTAGAACCTTGAGAATGGCAACAAATGAGTGAATGAGTGAATGAGTGAATGAGTGAATGAATGAATGAATGAATGAATGAATGAATGAATGAATGAAGAGACTTGTGACAAGCAGACTACAAACTAAAACCAGACACAGATGCATAGCATCAAAAGCCTGTGGTGAAACACCCCACAATCAACACCCCATAACACAGCACACGGCCTGCATTCCATCCACACACTGCACTTTCCAGGGCGAGTAACCCCTCCTTTCCTTATGCACACATAAACACAAACCACTAGAATGTTACCCCCATTACACAACATGCTCGCCATCCTTTAACTGGGTTTGTAAAGGACAAAGGAAGCGAGTTCTGTTTGAACAGCTCAGTACTGGGTGGTTCAAAGACAAACATTGCTGTGGCGGTTTGAGGTTTGTTGTCCACATCCCGTCGGTGTTGAAAACAAGATACAAGAAAGTGAGAAATTCCTTTCAATTCTGGTCCGAGTACAGATATGGTCTTGATCGATTTGGCACATGCTTGTGGGTACGGATGTACCTCAAACGCACGCACACACACACGCACGCACACACCTGCAGAGCATATCCGTGAGTCGAACAAAGCCAACGTAGGCCAGCTCAAAAGCACCACGGTGACGAGACTGCAGCAGCTGCTGACGGAAATACAGGCCCACACCTTCTACCTGTAAGAAAGGAGGATGTGGGAATGGGGGGTTGGGAAGAGAGACAGATGAAATGTATCAGCAACACATATCCATACAGGAAAAAAAGGAATATTGTACAGGTAACAAGTCCGGCTAGCAAGCGTTGTCAAAGACTGGGAAACCAATGAAACCAATGAAAGCACTACTGTGTCTGTTATATTTGAACCACAAACAGCATGTTATCCCTTACTGGCACTCATTTCAGAAATTTGGTTTTGGTGAGGTGACATTTATTATTGTTTTTCAGTCAGTTGATGTCCTCATGACTCATGGACCAGTGACTAAGAGGAGCACCAGCGAATAGTCCACCCGCCCCCCGCCTTACTACACACGTGTGTTTTGAATTTTGTAAAAACCCCGCAGTTGAGCCGCAGAAACATTTATTTTTGTTTCAGTTTCTGTCTGACCCTGTATTTGGTTACACGTAAGGGCATAAAGAAAGCACAGTGATGAGAGATGACCTCTCCTTCTGTCCCGATGAAGCACCGTAAGAGTGACTAACCTTTGCCTACTATATAGACTCTAAAACACATGTCTGCACACAACAGAAGAAATGCAGTCCAGTGTATTTCCTGTTCATGTCACAATGTAATGTAGATTAACCAAGATGAAATGTGACAACTGGTGAGATACAGTAAGAAGCATTGCAACAAAACTTTGAAATATGTGAGCGATCTAAAAAAAAAATCAAAATGCTTTTTAAAATGATCAGCCCCATTTTTTTTTTACCCACAAACATGAACAAAACCTGAGAGGTGAAGACTATAAAAAAAGTTCTTCATGAACTGTCTGTATCCGTTTCGGCGAGTGAGCGCTGTGCCTGCTAAGCGTGAGAGAGGGATGTCAATAGCGTGACAAGTGTGTGCAAATCAGGATGCTGAGACATCCACATAATGGCCAGTGTCAGTAAAACCATGCCGTTAGTAATAGCCTTACTAACACTATTCTAACTATACACATACACACACGCAGACAAGTGAATGCTGTTTCTGTAGGGAGAGAGTAAACTGGTGAGTGTATTGCAGGTGAGGCAGCAGGGCGAGGCGGACGCAGAGCTGCAGTGGCCTGTCATTAAAGCTGTGGCATCACCGCCACCACAGAGGCAGCCTGCCCCGGCTTAGTCAGGGGTGGCATGGAGGGCACAGGGAGGGGTGGCAAAGCCCAGACAAAAAAAACAACACAAACATGCAGAAGGCCCCTCGGGGGATGTGAGGTTAGACACAACATCTTAAACACAGACACCGACCCGCACATCGACCCGTCGGTGTGACCTTTGCCGGCGCTCTTTGCTTTCACTGAGAGTACTCAGGAAGCTATTAAGCCGTGTGCACCATTTCTGATGGAAGTCTATGTATGTCTTCTATCTGCTCTGTATATTGATATAGTGGACAAGGACAAGAGGTCAACACGCGAGATGAAATTCATGAAAACATCACATTAACCACTACGGTACATCCGTTCTATTTACAAAATATCACCAAAACTCTGTCAAAAAAGGGAAAGAACCCTTTGAGATGAAAACATATTTGCTTAACAGTGTTTTAGTTTACATAATTGGTGAATAAACTCAGCTAACCCCCCTCGGCCCCCATGTGGACCAAATCGTGCTGATCTGAAAAGGACAGACTGCTGCCAAGCCAAATGACTTATCACACTGGTGACCAGAGTGGACTTCTAGTACAGGCCTGACCTCACCAAGATAAAAATGGCAAAGACGGGTCACTGTTAGAGGCCCATGGCTGCCGGGCCCCGACCGCTGCGGTGCTGAGCTGGGCCGAGCCGGGCCGCGGCTTCGCCTATTTTAAGGTACCCTCCCAAAGGTTCCCGTCTGCACGACTGTTTAAAGGACCTTGCACACTTCCTGAGCAGAGAGCTGGGGGAGGGTAAAGGGGTTTTATTTAGATGTCAACTTCCTGTTTGCAAATGCACCCGCTTCCCAGAAAAAGCCTCCATGATCGGAGAGAGAAGTTTCCCAAGTCTAATTACATGTATGGCTCCGAGCCATCACAGTGACCCAAATAGCTGACTTCTCCCTCCCGCCGGCCACGGCTTAGTGCTCTGATAAAGTTTGTTGTTGCGGCTGCTCCATCTAAATGCTACAAAGTGGTGGGTGAATTATGAGGGTCTGATTTAGAAATGGTAATGAAGCACTGGAAGGCCACAAAGTTATGTCAGACTATGTACGAAACACATAATCGTTTCAAATTACTCAAATGTGTTATTCTTCAATTATCGCACAATGGAATGTTGTTGTGAAACAAGTCACCATATCTTCATATGCGCAATCAAATGCAGTCTAATCCAGTTGACTGCCTGTCTGCGCTGCACATAGGTTTACTCTGGATACTGTCCCTCTTGATTTGGTGGTTAACTTTTCTTATTTTTTAGATGTCTCATATGCAGTGGAGGTATTGTAATTAGAGATGTCCGATAGCCGATATTATCGGCTCGATATGAGCATAAAAATTCAATATCGGTATCGGACTTTTTTTTTTTGCTTTAAAACCGATAAAATAATGCTCGAGTTACACCGAAATAGTGCCTATGCGCTCCTGAAGCGTTTACCGGCGCAGAGATGATGACCTCATCAAGCTGCGTCTTGATGCGTGTAAACAAGCGTGGACGGCAGCGGTAACAAACTTGCTCGCTCGGTTTCAACGTTATGTCTGTGGTTTGGAATTATATTCAAGTGCCTCCTTCGGACGTTATCGGTATCGGCTGATATCGGCAGACGAAATTGAGAGTTGGACAATATCGGCATATCGGATATCGGCAAAAAAGCCAATATCGGACATCCCTAATTGTAATGTACATTGAAATGTGTTTGCTCAGCCTCATATGATATCCATAAAAAAGCCAGAATGGAAGAAACACCATGGAGTAGATGCATCCTGGCAGACAACCACCTAAGCCACTGCAAAGATGGGATAAATGACTGGATATACAGATTCTTCGTATTGTGTAATAAGTACCATAGTGTGTGGGTGTTTGTCTCACTTAGCTACAGAGGCAAAACAAATGGTCTGTCCACTATGTGTAACCAGGGCTCTAGTCAATCTAAGTCCAGCCATGCAAAATAAACACCAGAGTTGTCGGACTCTGGGCCATCTACTTTGGTGGTCTGTCACACACGCAAATTTGCTGTGCCCGTTGGAGCTTTTATGGCACAAATTCATTTGGTTTCTTTTAATTTTGCCATCGCCTCTTCGTCTCCTGCAACGCATCATCAATCGAGAAAAACACCCATCATCACCAACACCACATGTTCAAAGTGCCGCTGCTGACTGAAATCATCACCGTCGTACATCATTGACTACTGCAGTTACCATGACACCGTGTGGAGACAGTAACATCTGCAGCCCGATCAGGCCGACGGGGACGTAACGTGGGATGTCAGCCAAGGACAGTGGGAGGCGTTCGTCTCACACAGATGCTGGAAAGAGATGAGCTTTGGTTGTCCGCCAATGTCATCGCTGAAGCAGGGCAGAATGACTTTGTCCTCGCACTGAGTGCCAAGCCAGAGCTTCATGTTCCAAACCCCCACAGAGTGCTGTGGCGAACAGGCACAATGTTCGCACAGTCTCACAACACAGTGAGCAGATGACGAGAAAATGAAGACGACTCAACTTTTCTACCCATGCTCATGGTCCTCAGCACTATTTGTCTCACTCATCGCTTATGCACTGGGGTTCGTTACCATAGGGACACTTAAAAGGAACAACATGGCATCAACAGTCTCACCATCAATTACCTCTTCACTGCACTATATGTCAGTGACTTCACTGACTGGATTACGTTTATTCTGGCTTTAGAAGAACAAAGTTCAGAGTTACAGTATATAGAAGAAATGATCAGGAAATGTGTGATGCTAAAAAAGCTGCTGGGCTCTAGAAATTGTTTAAAGCATTTTAGGAGGCAGTTAGAGAGGCCGCATAATTCACACACACATTAAAATGAATGA
>OMPJ01038799.1:0-21111 GCA_900312935.1 Carapus acus | reverse complement strand
GAGGGGACACACTAGCCCCATTCCTCTTTATCATAGTCCTTGATTATGCGCTCAGGAAAGCAATCAGTGGGCGAGAGCAGGAACTTGGCTTCACACTAACTCCACGGAGGTCAAGACGACACCCCGCAGTGGTCCTCACAGACCTTGACTATGCGGACGACATCAGTCTGCTCTCTGACAATGTGAGACTGGCACAGGAACTACTGATCAGGGTGGAGCTAGAGTGTGCCAAGAAAACTGAGGTCATCACGTACAACATTCCACCAGAACATCAACCTCTGACAACAACAGGAGGCACTGTGCTGAAGGAAGTCGATGACTTCAAGTACCTGGGCTCATGGGTCAACTCAACTGGGCAAGATCTAAAAGTGAGGAAGGCACATGCATGGAGGGCCTTGAACGGCTTGACCAGTGTTTGGAACTCCAACCTCCCCCGCCAAATCAAACTCAGCTTCTTCTACGCAACAGTGGAGTCCGTTCTCCTCTACGGCAGTGAATGCTGGACCCTGAAGCCAACCCTAGAGAAGTTCCTGGACGGGTGCTACACCAGGATGCTGCGTGCAGTGCTTAACATCAGCATGAGCGAACATGTAGCCAACACAATTCTCTAGCGAGAAGATTGCCGTAAGGAGAATGAAACGAGCAGGACACTGCCAAAGGCACCGAGAGCTGCCAGCCAGTAAAATTGTGCTTTGGGAACCAACACACGGGCGCCGGTCAAGAAGACGTCCCACACTAACATAGGACGTGGGAGCTCGGAGCACCAATGAACTGGCCAGATGTATGGAGAATCGTGATGACTGGAAACGACGATGGAAGGCTCGTCTGAGGACGACCTAGTAGTAGGACACAAAGACTCTGGAAAGTCAAGCAATTAGCAATATGCATTAATGAGACATGTGTACAGATGAGTGAGAGAGGAAGACGAGAGAGAAGCTCAGTGCATCCTGAGAAATCCCCCGTCAGTCTAATTCAGTGTTGAATCGTACAAGCCCATCTGCATAACAGCATTGCATGGCTATCATTCACATTTTTTTTGTCACATTTTTACATTTTTACATATTTTTGTTTCTTTGAAGACCAGGAGCAGAAGATGCACCGCCAGCTCTGCTTCTGTCTTTTCAACAGAGCCAATGATTCTAGATACGGGTTGCCCAACCTTTTTTGACCTAAAATCTACTTTTCAAGTGGCCAACTTCCTGCCATCATAAGTCCAGTGTCAATTTCTCAAACCCAAAAGCATTGTGTCCATCGTGCAGTGACTAACCTCGTAACACATTTTCTTATTGTCACACAACCGCTTGACCTCGCATCACAAACCCTCCCTCTCTGAAACACACACAGACATTTTCCTCTCACACTGTTGCCAGTTCACATACTGCAGCACAAACCTGCACCATCTGCTCCTCTCTCCCTTTCTCTCACGCACTCACATGCACACACACCCCAGTTTGCTCGATGAGCAATATCCATAAATTACCTTAATATGAACCAAACAAAAATAAACCAGATACAAAATTTTGTTTGCAAAATCGTCTTTGAATGGCTTTGCCGTCTTTCCCTCGGCCTTTGGTTTGGTGAAGATTGACTGCCATGTTGCAAGTTGTGTTGTCAAATCCTGTGCTTTTGTGGTGCCTTTAGGTATTTTTGCAGGGAAATACCTGTTATCGCTCCTGAAAAACCATTTTAAAATGCCACTCCAGATTACCCCTCCTTGCTAAGACATTGTCGCATTGCAGATCAAACAAACACAAATGAGAATAACCAAAAAACTAACCCTCCACTAGCTGCTATCGATTGTTGACCGCTGTCAGCTCCCTGTCATGCATGTCAAATTTTCTTATTAAATTTTTTGCTACACCCCTCGCGGTCGACTCGATCTGTGGTCTACAGATAGACTCCTCCTGGCCATCCATCATGACCTTGACTCAATACCATCTTGTAAAACTTTCCTTCCAGTCTAGCTGTTATTTGCCCATACCAGGGGTAGGCAGCCTTAAACCTTCAAAGTGTCACTTCAGCCCTTTTCCTACTGTACAGAACATTTGTCCCTCAGGCCACAAAAATCCAATCTGGGTATTCAGTTCATCCCTTCAACTTATTCTAAAATGTTAGCCTCAATGTAACATTGTGAAAAACCACGAGGTCCTTCCGAATAAAAACTTTCCCACCCTTGCAAAGGCTCTGAATATCTACAATTAAGATAACACTGCACACATTGCTTTAAATCCCTCGTGTTATGTACAAAAAAGTATATTGTACTGACTGAATGAACAGAAAGTAATTTTTTATTTCTGCGTCCAACAAAACCATTCTGAAGTCAGAGAAAAGACAAGGAGTTGGAGGTGTTATTGAAAAAATCCATAATATCTATTTGAGTCTTCCTCATATCTAAAGTAAAAAATGATTAATATCTGTCACCTGCAGCATAGCAAGTTAGCAAGTTAAATAGCAAGTTAGTATTGTTTTTTGAAATCGAACCAACTTAAAACAAAGAAATTTGATTTAAAATTCAATTTGCATCTTCAATTTTTCAGGCTTCGAGTAATGAACCTGTCTGCCCTCCTATTATTTGGTCAAAAGAAAGAGGCAGACTCCAAACCAGGGGTCGGGAACCCAAAATGAAAGAGCCACATTGGACCAAAAAAAAAACCACAAAACAAATCTGTGAGGAGACGCAAAAAAATTGAAAGCCTAATAATGAAGACAACACATGCTGTAAGTGTCTACATTAGCTGCATCAGCCGATTATCAAAATGATTTAGTAGGCTACAATGCTGAGCCTCATGATTAAATATTCATTTTCCCTGCAGCGCATCCTGGAGAGAATGACGCACCACGTGACTACTCTGCTGTACGATGGTGCTTTAAGTTTAACTTCCATTACAATCTTAATGTAATATGTATCGTTGCATTGATGAAATTATAGAAATACGATAAAGAAATCAGATTTTTGATGTCATTTTCATTTTTTATATTTATATATCGCATCAGCAGGGATCCGTATGAAGACAGGTAGAACGTGGCAGGCTCAGGAGGCTATCACCGGAGCAGAAGCGCGAGTGAAGCACAAGATGCTAGTGGGCTCCTGCGCAATGGGGCGGGCAGGTCTGGATTGCTTTCCAAAGGTACAACCAAGCCCAAGGAAAAGGAAAAGCATCGGCTGGTTCACGACGAGATAAGAGCGGAGGAGGAGGAAGACCGATGCAGCAGGATGGTTGGCATATCCAAGCAGGGAGCAATGACTCGTTGGGAGCATGCAGAATCCGGTAAGATCAGCTGGGCAGATACTGTATGTGGAGAGCGGAGCCACTGCGCATCAAGTTTTTTATCCAATCAGTTTATGATGTTTTTCCGAGCGTTGTCAACCTGCACACCTGGGGCCTGGCTGATACTCCTGAATGCAAGCTGTGCCAGAGATGGGGCATATTAAATTGTATTATATCCTGAGCTGCTGTCCGGAGGAGCAAGGAGAGGGGCGATACCGCTAGCGCCACAACCAAGTTTTAATATCCTTGGCGGATGCTATCTGCTGGGCGATCCAGCACAGCAAGACTCAGGCTGCCCCCAAACAGTCAATCCTTTTCATAAGACCAGGACAGAAGGCACATCAACGCCAGCCCAGCTCTTCAGGGGGGTCCTCACTACTGCTCGCGACTGTAAACTCCAAGTTGACCTCAGCAGACAGCCCAAGTTCCCAGATCACCGTTCTCTGCCCAGACATGGTATTAACATCTGAGTCCACTAAGCAAGTGGTTCTACTACAACTGACTGTACCCCGGCAACCCTCGCATCGACGAGGCCAACGAGCGGAAGAGAGCCAAACATGCCGAGCTCGTCAGTAATTGCCGGAGCAATGGCTGCAAAGCCCGCTGTGAGCCTATTGAGGTCGGATGCTGTGTCTTTGCTGGTCATTCACTTGTGCGAACTCTTAGTCCCCTTGGAGTGAAGGGACTGCATTCTAAGAGACCCACCAAGGGCATACTGGAGGCTGCAGAGAAGGCCCGAGGTGGCTGTGGATCCGCAGGGGGGATCTGTGGAACTACATGCCACTTGGACACAAGTCAGGGACTGATCACCCCCGGCTTGGTCACCAAGGAGAGGGTGTATAAAGATTAAAGACCCGAAACACCCTATGACCCTGGGTTCTTCACTGATGACGTGTCCAAGTATCACCGAAAGGTGTATTCAACTCCTTATTTTGAGGATTCGAAAAAACAACAGAAATTGTCTGTATTATCTCAGTTTTGTTTTTGAAGTCTGAAAATCGGTGCCCTGATATTTTAATGAATCCTTCAAGTAGTCACCATCTGTGAACGGTTTTCCACGCTTAATTGTCTCAGAGGCTGCAACAAGACTAACGGCAGTGTCGGAGTTTGGAGATGCAATCCACTTCTTAAATTTAGCTTCGCACTTCTCTAATTTCTCAAGAAGTAATGCAACCGCACTTTCTCTCACTCCGAACTTGGTACTTGGCTGCAAATGTAGCATGCCTTCCCTGGAAATGTCTTTCCACAATACTGTCTTTGTTATTTGACAACTTCTCATTACAAAGTAAACATGCAGGCAATCCTTACGCATTGGCAATGAAAGCAAATGATTCAGTCCAAAAACTGTTGAATCCTTTGTTCTCCTCAACTGTCTTTCTCCTTTTCCCTTTGGGATCTATGGCCCATCAAAAACCCAACATTTTATTTTTTGCAGCAGCAGCCACCTGCGTGGCATTACACCGAGCTGAAAGACACGTGTGTTGCAGGCTATGACGCAAATCTTTGTTGACAGAAATGTTGAATGCTAATATTTATTGTACACATTTTTACAGCATTGGAAAACGTCAAGAATGTTTGTGTCATGTTTGTAAACCATATCAAAACAAAAAATATGGCCCCCATCCCCCACCTTTTCCATTTTCATACATTTTGAAAAAGCTCCAGGGAGCCACTAGGGCGTTGCTAAAGAGCCGCATGCAGCTCTAGAGTCCGCGGGTTGCCGACCCGTGCTCCAAAAAATGTGTGCAGAGTAATTCAACTACAATGGTCCAATGAAAATCAGAAAACGCTTCAGTATTGATTCCAGTTTCGCAGATTGATGATGCAAGTTACAGGTATGGGCAACACTGGTCCCGTGTTTATTGGTCACATCACACACCATCATTAAGCAAATGCTTCCGTAGATCTGATGTCAGTTTTCCTAAACCCAGCTTAATCCGTCCGGAGGCAGCAACACTGCTGGAAAAAATAAAATAAACTTAAAATGAGTATCCTTATAAAACTATCATGCCTATTTTAAAATGTATCTTTACCTGTGCAATCATCTCTACTCTCTACATTGAGGAAAAAAATTTCAAATTTTATTTTGGATAACAGATGACACAGGTTACATTTGTCACTACTATATCTTACATCTGATGGGGGGTTAAAACTTGCAAACTTTGAGTGGCGTCACTGGGCCATACAAGTGTTCACTATAATGGACAATCTATTATCCAACCCAGCCGCTGCATGAGCCAACATTGAATCACATTCACTTACACTAAAATGAACAATGAGCTCATATTTGTACGTTGCAGGTATCAAAATGCTTGGGGAACAAACTTGTCATCCATTTCAATTGAACATGATCAATGTTTGGTACTGTATTCAAGAGCATCTTTGATATCCCATTTCAGCCCAATTAAGGGAAGTTGTTCCTTTACACGAGGAATCCAGTACTGAGACTTCGATTGTTTGGCTATTTTTTTTTCTTTTATTCAGAACATGTGTATGTATTTGAACCGGAAGTTCCTGTTCAAACACAGGGTGAAACGCGAGGTGCGGCAGCAACATTTCACCTCTGAATGCGCAATCCCCCCACAGACTGGGCTGATTGGTGCGTGCCGGTTGCCATTACTGACTTCAACCATTAAAGTTTAATGTTTGTAAGTGACATATTTAGTTTTGCTGATGGGACATAAAACCGTGGTGAAAAGGCACAGGGTGAGGCAGACAATACTCTGCCGCCCTGAGGGTGGCGCTCGTGAGCCTACAGGTGCTTGTAGCCGCTGCTGTTCTGCACAGAGGCCAGGCGAGTCAAGTTCACACTAATGCCAACCGTTCATTTCTGCGTTTTGCTCGGTCGCACTGCCGTGTGCACTGCGCTGCTGTGTGTGAGTTACGCGCACTTCACGTCAACGCGCACACTGCCATCTACTGATCCACGGACCAGGGCCGGTCCGATCCGTGGAGCGTGATCCGGACGAATCACGGATCAGTCATGATCCGCTGCACCACTAAGTAGCCAATTGAATAGGCTACCCTTTTAGATTTATATAATTTGTAAATCGCTCTCTAAAGGAATCCGTGCCTCACCCACCATGAACCTCACCGCACGTCCAGACCCTCTTTTCTTACTCTTTGAAAAATACTGATGTGTCGGAAATTGTGATATGGTGAATCTAGTTGAATGGATCATTTGAGGATAGGAAGCATAGAGGGAGGAGGCCACAGGTGATCCGCTGTGGCGACCCTTAACGGAAGCAAATGAAAACGGAGACGAGGAAAGTGTGTAAACGTATCAAATTGTCGCGCACGGTGTTGCGCACTGGTGGACTGTGAAATGATCATCTTGATTTTACCTTTCAACCACATCTTTGCTGAAAGGGTGTTGTTGCCTGCTTGTTAATGAACGACAATTACTCGACTCCTGTATATTCAACCTATCTCATCTTTACCTGTGTGCTCGCTCCCCCCAATCTCACGCGTGAGCGAGTCTAATTTATAACTGTACTGCGTCCCCGTAGTTCCCGCGATATTTCACCAGGCTACTCGACCTCCTCATTGGAATATCGCGAGACCTGATCAGCTGTTTAGTCTGTGTCTTTTTTTTAGTACTAGTGCGAGTTGGTCAACACGTGGGGGAGAGAGAGTGACTTTTTACGGCGACTCGTTTGAAACACCAACTTTCTATCAAATTAGCGTTACTCTCGCCATCGCGGTGCCGAGGACCGTGAAAAACTGTAAGTAAGTCGATAGGTGTGCTCGAGAAAGGGTATCTTTGCTAATTAGAGGACAGATCATGCTAGCATATAGCAAGTCGTCTGCAAATGCATCATGTTCACGTCCACTCGGCACTGCAGCCTACTCACGACATATTCAAGTGAGTTAGCGGACGTATGTTAATGTGTATGTCTAGAGGGTACAGCTACAGTGCCACCGCAGGAGAGCAGTCATCCCGTGTCATTGAGAAACATATTCCACATGTCTGTCAGAGCTAGGGCTAGCTGCCGTTGTGTAACCTGAAAATACAAGTCACATTTTGGTCACCGTATTGATCACTTCAATCCACAGTTTCCTATAAACAATGGCAAAGAAGAACACACTTAAGCTTTGAAAATTGCACATCGAATATATTCAGTCATTGGTCACAGTTTTCCCGATTGACTGCTTTGATGATGTCTTTGTCTGAGGCCCACTATACGGGACTACGGCACTGTTTTGCTTTAACGTCCTTTCAAACCCATGCTCTTCATTGCAAATACTCTGTGGTTCATTGAGTTGTGCATTGAGCTGTATAATCTATTAGATGATTGTTGTGGCCTCGTGGTAATGGTGTTGAGTGGAGGAGTTGTGACTCCAAAGTGCCCTTAAACATGAGCCCTTTGGCGTACTCGCTGCAAGACAACGCCAAGGACTGAGGATATCAAGGGTCGCATATACCGACGGTATTTTGCCACCCGTTATCTTCTGATTTGCATTGTGTAACTGCTGTGCTAGCCTGCTAGTTTTATACCCTGCATTCTGCGCTGCGGCCTAGCTACCTTGTCTCTTTCCCTATTGCAGGGCACAGGTTTTTAGATCTTTTGCCAGTCCAGGCAGCGGTCATTTGGCCTCGGCGAGGCTATTCCAATGTTTTTTCAATGTGAGGGGAAACGATGACCTTGCTTCGATCGGATCTCCCAAGTCGAATATGGACGTCGAGCGAGTTGAGGTCAATTTGGCATGCAAAGCGTGTGACATGAGTGGCATAGAGCTAGTGTTACGTTTCAGTTTTTGTAAGATCTCATTACTTTCAACCATGCACCAATGACACGAGAATATGAGCTGCAAGCAAAGCTTGCATGCTGGTTGCGCTGACTGTTTCTGGCTGGTGTGTCATATCTGAGCCCACAATGTGTTATTTGGAAGACGTGTGGCGTAGCATGCTAACACGCTAACTGACGTGTGCCACCGTGTTGTGTTCAGGGACTTCAGCGTCAGGAGGCTACGCGCCACACAGCACCGTGTCAAAGGGATTTCAAGTATCTGACAAACATAGCCGGCACGTAGCATTAAAACGCAAACAGCGGTCAAATCCATACTGTCAAAATGCTCGTGTGTCCACAGTGAATTAATCTTATTGCCACGGCGCAGTTTTTAATCCTTTGCCCTCACAGATCACATTGGGTGCCACTCATCGATCCCCGTGTAGTCCGGTGAAATATCACGGTATCACCACTAAGTCGTTTGCGGCTATGTCGTTCTAGCTGCCCTCAGTTGAACTGCTGCCATGGTCGTCCCCGTAAACTTTTACAGTGGAGACATGCAATGGTAATGACTGCTCATTTCAGGTTTAGTGAGATACCATGGTCTACATCTCTATTCTCTTCAAGTGTTTCAAGATAGGATACATTTTACCTTTCATGCAGATCATTTTGTTGTAATTCTAGAAATCAGTGACTAATGACCAAACACAGAGAGGGACTACACAGCAGTTACAGAGGTCAGTGTCTGCACTTGATGAGAACATTGTTAGTTTGTATGTTCAAAATAGGAAGGTTGGTCTGTGTCCACCGATTAGTAAGCTACTTAGGCTCCCACTGCTCAGCCCTATCTTTGTTTGTCAACATGTAAATACAGCACGACCCCTGCACAATCTAACACAGCAAGGTGAAAATGTCAGTCTTGACTTTCAGCTTTAAGGAACGCTGTTGGTTGATTCCTTGCACTTAGATCAAATCTGTTTCAATTATGTCCCTGTTCAAGGTTAGTATCGTAATGTCATAAATGTCGTGTGGCCTGTAAGTGCAGCCTTTGTTGAGTTTAACATGATGGGGTCTTATATTGATTTTGGCAAGTCATCAGCAATGCTGAAGTACTGAACACAATGATGTCACGTCCCCTATGTTGTTGTGCTGTCAAAATTCTTTTCAGTCTCCATGCTGCAGGCAGTTAAAAGGCATGATTAATATATTGGGGCGGGGGAAGTGCTTTATATTTGAGCTTCTCTGTTCAACAGCTCAACTGGAAATGTTTCAGTTACAGTTAGTCTTTGCATTCTAACTTTCCCCTCAATTAAATCAGCTTGCCAAATTATACTTGTGTGTAAATCTGCAGCAAAACTATCTCTGCAGAGAGTGAGATGACCTCCTGAGTGGCAAATGTTGTATTTGAAATTTTTGTGTCAGATTCTGTATATGGTTACTTCTTCAATCAACCTATTGCCCTAAAGAGGTGGGGTGGGCATGTGTAAAAGTTAATCCCCTGTTGTAGCCATCTTTTGTTTGCATGCTCTCTCTCTAAAAAATGTATTGACATGTCTTGCACCTCAGTGATGTATCAGGAAAACACAGACAATTCTTTCGGAAATTACAAGACTCTTTCTTTTCCGAGTGGAATAAACAAGGTTTCCAGCTGCCCCTCAATGTTTAGCTTGGTGTTCCCTTTCCAACTTGGGAGTGAGTCATTGAAGCATGCATATTTCAAGAGGAGGGCTACAAGCCCTGGCACATTCTGTCTCTGCCATGTAGCACTAATGTTCTTGTTTGTGTCACCGGAGAGTACCCAGTGGTCAAGGGATTCCTTCAAGACCAAAAGTGTTTTTGAGTTATATCTACAAAAACATGCATACATTAGAAATTAGACTGTACTTAATTGGGGACTCTGCATGTTCGTGTGTGTCTGCACAATGATTGCGCTCACAGTCACAAACCAAATCGTAGATTTATCTATCATTAGAATTGAGTCCAGAATGTTATTGCTAACCTGCAGAGTGGCTGCTTTTGATAATGCAGAGGTGGGAGTACCAGTCGCAGCACAGGTCAGAAGTCCACATCCCTTAATGTACAGTATTTTCACCCTGTGACGCTCCATGTTCATACCCGTATGTGAACATATGACCAGCTGTCTGTTATGCCGCCAGCTGGCTGTATTGACATTTGTGATTGAATTGTGTCCTACCCAAGTGGTGCTTTGCTTTCCTGTGGAGGGAGGTGGGCTCGGCCAGTTCTGTAAAGGAAAGGCATGTGTGGATGGCCTTTTTAGACTGAGGGTCGCCAGTCCACACCATGAGCTGAGCATGTCCTGGTTAGAGGGCTATTTAGCCGTTACCCTCAAGGGTTTCTGCGGCAATACAAGGGAATCTGTCATTTTCAATGTTTGTCCCAAAGTCATAGCTTCGTTCTCAATCGTAGGATCAGTGTGTATGCATTTTATTTGTTCAGGACTTTGTTCTTTTCCTTTTTTGGTGTGTTGTTCCGATACCATTTTGGCCCCAGATACCGATTTTGATACCCGGTCGTGCCATATCGGCTGTTGCCGATACTTAGGCGATACTACTCCGTTTGGAAAAAACAAAACATAAGAGCATTTTTTCTTCTAATTCTAAAGAACTGCATACTCACTTAGACGTAAAAGCATTGCTGTCATAGCTAGGTCAGGCACTGCATAAAAACCTCTGTGAAACTGGAAAAAAAGAAGAATACAGAGTGAATTCAGTGAACGTATTTTATTCCCCTACCTGGTATGGGTGACTATAAGGGAATAAACACGTCTAAAACCTGAGTTGTAGCTCTCAAATGCTTCTTTACGCGCGACATCCGTTTCAGGGCGGCAAAGTAAGAATTTCATTGTGCAGGGAAACTTGTTTCTATACTGTACATATGACAATAAAGCTTTTAACTTGAATGGCCAAAATTTTGCAATATCGATGTAATTACAACATGTGCAACAAGAAGTAAAATTGAATTAAAATAAGAAATTATTTGCATGAGGTATCTTTGAGAGAGATCATGGCCTCAAGGCCTATCTGAGATAAAAACATCTACATTATTTCCAGTAAAAGAACAAGTGAAAAAAACAAGAGAAAATGGCAAAGTCTAGACAAGAGTAGGCTAACGTAATGTTTGACTTTGGGATGTTCCAGTTAAGCAGCATATTCTCTATAGCTCCAGCAATTGCTTCAGTGTGTGATCCTTTGAACTCGTTTGCATGCGATTCCACACTTTCCAGGTTGAACGATTCATTGTCCACCCAGTGAGCAGTTAAACTAAGCAGGGAAAGTGGGGAGATTTAGCTGCTCCGGTTATCAGTAGTGAAGCTTGTGGCCTGCACCTTTTCTAGCTGCAGGAACAGCAGTCTTTGATATATTTGGGGCTTGGGACCTTGTATTTTGGTACTGTATCTGCCATATAAGGCAGAATCCCATGTAGTCAACAAAGGAGAGGAGCAGGTTACAGAGCACAGTCATTTCGATAATTTTCTTGGACATATTTCTCGTTTCCTCACTCTTCTCGTCCCACTGGTCCATCCTCTTATGTTAACAGACCAGGGTTTGCTGCTGCGGTCCATCCCCCTTTATCTTGCTCGCAGTTGCTGCCGCCTCAAACCCTTGATGTTCGTTCACATATTTCGTCCTCAAATGTTTTATCAGGTTTGAGGTTTTGAAACTGGCCATTCTAGTTCCACCTCTCACAACGTTCACACTGCAAATCTTGCATGTAGCTGTTGTTACTCCCTGGTGGTTCTGTTGGAAATATTGCAAAGTCGCCGATATTTTCTCCCCTGTAGCACGCTGTTTTGTTTCCTCAACATTAAGAAGCTGCCCCACTATTGCTTCAGAGCGTCCGCTCCTGTCCAATAGGGTAGTTTGGCTCGGCATGCAATGAACAAGTGTGATCACAGCAGTGAGTGTCGGGCGAGAGAAAGACAAGGCCTGTACTAGTAAAGGTAAATGGCATTGGCGCGTTATTTGGTAGTACTCGCCAATACCGATGCCAGCGTTTCAGTGCCGTATTGGGGCCCCTCCCGATACTAGTATCGGTATCAGTGCAACACTACTTTTTTTATTTTTATTTTTTTTTAGCCTCTGCAGATACTCTTGTAAACTACTCCTAAGCTTTCATGCATCTGTTAGAATATTTTATATCAAATGTCATTGCATTTTCTGTAATATGTCACTCACTGACTCAAGCTCTTCATGCAGACATCAGTATACCGAATTTTCCAGACTAAAAGTGGCACTTTTTTCATACTTTGGATCGGGGCGCAACCAGAGTTGGAGGTGACATTTACATGAAATCATGAAAATGTCTACAGGTAATTTCAGGTGTGCTGTATTGTCACACAGACAACCGCACAACGGCACTTAAGGATTGTATACCAGTATCTTCTATCACTTCCTGTCCCACTGAAATTTCAATATTATGGTTATTTACGGCAAGTGCAGTAGTTTACGTGCCACCTCCTGTTCTGTGCAGTAGAGGAAGTGGCACTTCATCTACCTCCGTATTTGCGGAGTTGTTCAGAAGCAAAACCATGAATGAAGAATTCTATGGACTTAGTGGTGTAGAGTGAGAGAAGTTGGTTAACTTGTTAGCTTGTTTTTTGAGCTTAAGTTCTCTGAATAATTATGTTAACATACCAGACACGTATTCAGTTGCGTATTCATTACGCTAATGTGCCTTATACCATGGGTCACCAACCTTTTTGAAGTTGAGGGCTACCTCATGGGTACTGAGTCATACAAAGGGCAACCAGTTTGATCTGCTCTTCTGAAATAACATTTTTTCAGTTTGGGCTAAGTTACACATTATTAAAAATGAATGATAATACTCATCTATGTGAAGACACTGTTAATGATCTCTCTCAATAATTATCAACAATGACAACATGGTGGGAAATATATCAATATTCAGTATTTTATTTCTATTAATCACCGTCCTTTTGAAAAAAGGCTGTTGCTATCCCAAAGCTGCCTCACGTACTTTTTCTGCCCGTTGTGCCGTCACCACAGTCGCCCCGCAAATGAGACACAGGCGGGTTTCTTTTACAGTCATGAAAAAGAACTCATCCCATTTGCTGTGAAAGTGATAGCCTGCCAGCTTACACTCCACTCGCACTGAGCCCAAAACTGACCATTGAACTGGAGTAGGTTAGACTTCATGAGTAATTAACATTTTCCTGGAATATTGTCATTTTAAAATCTGTATAAATGCAGGAGTGATTTAAAAAAAATAGCAATAGAATAAAATGAAATTTCAGACCCCGCTCACTGGTGGATTGATCTATTTTTAGAGAAGGCCTGCAAGCGCCTCATGTGGTCCTTGCGGGCGACCTGGCACCCACGGGCACCGTGTTGGTGACCCCTGCTATACCTATCCAGTTTGTTTTTCCCCTCTCTATTATTATTGGAACTTTCCTCTCAAGACAAAATCGCTGTTTGTTGTCTCTGGTTTTGTAAAATTAATTCCCCCAAAAAATAGGTTATATGTTTTTTCTTCATCGCTATGCTTTTGTCGGCTGTCGCGATTTATATTCCGGGGCGACTTTAAGACCGTAAAATGCGATAATATAAATGCTTCATGAATGTGATTATTTGATGTTGTGTATTTTACATTTTCTCGGCTCTGAATCAGTTTTCAGTTGTGTAATAGAGTAATCGTGATACAAACATTAAGTTAACTTTATGTTTTTGTAAATTGCAGGTGCAGCTGCTAGTGTCCTGGGGAAATGCCACTAAGGCTGCGCTCTGTTGTGCCCTATACGCTACCCGGAGTTGTTGCACTGATTGGTTGGTGGTGGTACATCTCGCGAAAAAAAGAACGTCTCACCAACCATGACAGTCCAGATGGCTCCCCAAGCATTGCAGACATTCCATCCTGTTCAGCAGAGAGAAGCAATGGATTAGTTGAGAAAGACACTGTGTTCCCCACAAATGACACAATTGTTAGTCCCACCCACAGACCTCTACAGGCCAATGAAGACAGAACAGAAATTATTGCTATTTCAGAGGTTCATCTTGGAGATGTTGAAGCATCGGCATCACTGGGGCATCAAGAAGAAGAGGATGCCGGGAATTATGTCAGTGCACGAGCAGAAGTCCATAAACATTCAATGTTGACTGTTATGCCACCACGTGTGAGTGAAGGATCAGGGGTTTCATTGAAAGATCTGGAGGATGCAGACAGACAGACTTGCACAAGCCCTGGTCTGCAAAAGGCAACGGAAAATGATATGGTTACAGATGCAACCCTTGCTCCAGAGCAGCCTGTTGGAACACTCATTGTGCCCTGCCAACCCCCATTTGGTGAAGTCACTGCCAACTCCCACCAGGCCGTAGACCTTAACTCTGCTGAAAGACCTGATCCAGAGGGGGAAGTTGCGAGACACCACACCACCATTATTGGACAAGATGAGGTTATTGTCTATGCAGTCACCCCAGCCAAAACCGAGAGAGCAGCCGTCGCGGAAGCAGCTGTACTACCGACACCTGTGTCAACAGAAGATTTCCCCCGCCATGTACAGACTAGTACACCAAACTCCTTTGCCTCAGCCCTAACCCCAGTGCAAGACAGCAATACGGGAGAGGTAACCCACGAGTACCTTGAGTTAAAGGATACAAATGATAATGAGCAGGAACTGGAGCTTGTGGCGGCAGGGCTTATAACTGAAGTGATCTCTGCAGCCACCCAGGTGGTACTTGGTGTCACTAGCTGCCAGGTAATGGAGGATAGCCAACCTGACTGCAGTAGCAGCATGCCACTGGCCAGTGGCAGGTCATGCTCCCAGCAGGAGCCAAATTCAGCAGTACAGCAACACCACGTGCTGTCGAATAGTCCCTCACATATTGGCTGCGAGTTCAAAGAAATGCACTCTGCACTCAAGGAGGAAATGCAGATTACCAATGGCTGCACCGTGACTCCAGAAAAGGAGTCAGTTGAGGTTGGTCACAGGATAAATCAGACTCAGCATGCACCAAAGGACCATTTCATGGCACTATTGCACCCTGCATTGCAAGGCACTCATATGCCTTGGATAAAACATAAAACCGAAGGTGGCACCTTGGCGGAGGTCTCAGCTTGCAGCTCTTGTCACCCTGAGGATGGCATCAGCAGTGAGGACTGTCAGAGTAGCATACTGGACAGCAAAGCAGAACTGCTACAAGTTATGGATGGAGTAGGGGTGTCTGCGATACACGAGTCAGGGCCTGAAATGCATGTCGAAACAGCTTCAGATTCATCAGTTTTAACATTTGGTGAGGACACCTCCATGGAGTCTGTGTGTAGTATGAAAAGACTCAATGGAATCGGCTTGAGAAATGGTGGTCATGGGACCATTGAAGTGGAGACTGACCAGTCTGGAGGTAAGATTAGACCATAGACTCTGTATTTTCCTGTAGCAATCACATTGACCCTTTTGTGAGGATCATAGTTTATACAGTAAAAAATTATCATTGCACATCATGACCAGGGCTGGGTATTGTTAAGGACCTCGCGATTCGATTCGATTTCAATTCTTTGGGTAACAATTCAATTCGATTTCGAATCAATATTGTTTTAAACACTTTGATATCAATTCAGTAATAAGTCAAAATGCACAAATAATTGATAATGTTGATAATTTAATTTCAAAATATTTTTTTTCATGCCCATATGAACAGCCAAGGTATATAATAGCATTTCTTAGCACTAAAACATCTGTCAATAGCATGAATTAGAACAATAATGTCTGTCTAAAAAATATGACAGTACTGTATTAAAACTAAGGTGCATGTAATCTTTAATTATGTTTCTTTTCTCTTGGCAATTGTGTTGTAACTCACAACATTTCTGAGCAATGAAACATTTGAATGTAAAGCATTAACACAATAATGCTGCCTATTAGGGCTGGGTATTGATTCTCGATTCGATTTTGATTCTTAGGGTTGAGTTTATCGTTTTACTCTTGTCGCTTTGTTCCCTGTTTAAGTGGGAACTGGAAGTAATTCCAGACATCGGAACTCTTTCCACCGCTTGCAATTTTGTGGTTGCGGACGCCTGTAGCTTCCGTACATAAAACGCGATTCACAAGATGTTGCGCCAGGGGGTGAATCGATTGAGCGGTAGTGCTGAATCGATATCGAATAGAAGGGGAGATAATTTCGATGCATCGATTTTTCGATATCTTTACCCACCCCTAATCATGACCTTGTCTCAGATCTGAATATATTTGGAATTCATTGGTGAAAATCTGAAATTCTTCTCAAATTTAAACAAAATTTCAAAGGACACTAGGTCATACAAACATTTAATTCATCCCCCCAGTGAGAAAAGGGTTGAGGACATGTTTTTATCGGCACGTTCTAAAGACTCCCCATGAAAATGTAAGATGATGCCATTTGGAATAAATAACCCTGCAATTTGCATAACTTGCCTAATGTTTTTACTTATTGTCTTGTGTCAGATAATGCAGCAATGGTATGATTTGCAAGTTGTCTTTGCCTTCAATCTGTACACAGAAAGATAACCAAATAGAGAGATGGCAGAGCAATATATTTCTTGGTGAACAATTACTGGCCTATCGCAGGTAAATGTAACATTGACCAATAAATGCCAAATTACAGTCCAATAATTCATAAGCATTGTTACCTCCTGTCCTTTCATCCTGCAATTGTGCTCTTGCTACCCCTGTGCTGATATGTAGTTCACATGCAATCCAACAATTCATCCAATTCTGTGCTCATCTGAAAAAGCTTCATCTAATCATTTACCATGTAACTCGGCCATTTAAGTCTCAAACACCAACAGAGCTCTTTGACCATGACTGTGGATGTTGTTAAGAATGATGATGTCTGTGTTCAGGTTCTGATGTCAACAGCATGGACTCAGTTGATAGCGGCTGCACAATGGGTGCAGGAGACAACCAGAGTAACCATGCTGCCTCCTTGAGCTCTGAACTGGTTATTTGGGAGATTGAAGTTCCAAAGGTGGGTGAGGGGAAACTGCTGCAAATGACGAACCATGATGACAAGCTGAGCCAATGTTAGGATGTCGCCATAGTTATACATCAAGATTAAAGTTGAGGGAAATTCTGCTGCATTTACATCCCAGTATAAACACGTCTTATCTGAAGGTCATTCTCTGTGGGCTGTCTTTTGAGGTGTATCAAAACTATAATACAGATTTAAGTGCAAGTTCAGTACAAGTGCAAGTTGTTATTGCCTCTGAACCATTCTAGTAATATCATGTGTATTCATACATTTAGTCATTTTAATTTGACTGAAGCTGTACTTCTGTATCTTAGTCTGGGAACTGTCCTTAACTGGGAACTGTGCTTAAGAGGTACAATCAGAATCTTGTTGTTGTTGTTACACAGATTAGGAACATGTCCTAATGTATTCGTGCAAGTATGAAATGGAATAACACAATGCAACATGTACATGTGCATGGAAAAAAAAGAGAAATGGATATCGACAAGACACACACACACAGCCTCTTGCAGTAAAGGTCTCTTTCCTGAACCTCTGTCAGCCAAATCTGTAACAATTGATTTTCAACATGCCTCTCTTCAGTTCTTAAATTTCAGACGTGTCGTTACTTCAGTAATTTTTCTACATCTAGAAAACAACTCACACTGACAGATTGGTTTCAGAACTTTGTAAAAACTGAAACGCAAAACAACTGTGGATGATATCGCTACCTAATTTATCAAACCAACTTGAGCCAGCTCTTGCTTGATAAGAAACTGAACAAACTGTGGCAGTGAAGTGCAAGTTTGCCATTTGCCAATAAAATGTTATGAGGGGGAGGTTGTTTTGATACTCCAGCTACTTATATTTCTGACATCATTTCCTGTGTCCCACCCTCTCACACACTCTGGCTTTTGGCAACACATGTCTGCAATTGCGTCAGTGAACTGTTGATATAGCTCGTCGGAGTCAACTGGAAAAAAAAACCAATTGGACTGAGATATAGGGCGGGTTGGGTCCTTGCAGATTTATCCCCACAGATTTTTCCAATTGATTGTTGTGCTGACTAGACATTCTGACTGTTGCATCCTCAGTTTTAAAAGGAGACTCCTTTGTTCCAAAGATTGGCATGAACTTGCACTTGTCATGAAAATGCGTTGTCCTTGAACAGGCATCTTGTTTTCCAGCATCTTGTTGGGCGATTAATTGGGAAGCAAGGAAGATATGTGAGTTTCCTGAAGCAGAACTCCAGTGCAAAGATCTACATTTCTACCTTGCCTTACACACAAGAGTTTCAGATCTGTCACATCGAGGGTGAGTCGAGTCAAACCCTCCACCAGCTGATCAGCCCCTCATCATGTAGAATATAACTTAGACTAAAGAGATAATTCAACTAATCTGATCCAATATGTTAACATGCCCTTATCAAATGTGGTGATCGAAAAATTGTTCAGAGAGCATAGATTAAGTCTGTTGACTCAAAAAATCCTATTATTTCCAAAATGATAGAATTGTCCAGGTGGTGTGAACAAATGGAGGACGTTGAGGGTTTTTGAATTCACTGAACGTGCAATTTATATGCCCTTCAAAGGGAAGCCCTTCATCAGCTCTTCCTCTGTATGCCGTTTTTGTCTCCTGTTCATGTTTGACTTTGTCCGTCCTATTTTCCACTATTATTTTACCCTACATGGGTAAATGTAAAATTAATTGATAAGTCAGACATTCCAGTAATTAGGAGAAATCCAGGTGTGATACTTATTTTCTTCACAATCACTGAACTAACTTATCTGATGCTTATAATGTAACTATACAGGCCTCAGATAATGGTTGGATTTTTTATGCTCATGTAAATGGAATTATTATTTAAACACTCTCATTGTGAAAAACAAGGGAAAGAGCTTTCTTTGAAAGCCTTCCAACCTGTTGCAAGTAACCCTACTCAATAGGAGAATATCATCATTCAACCGATAAAATTCTGCATTGCTCCAAGTATAGTGCAATGCATACTTTTCCCAGCTTCTCACTGGTGTGTCATTTTTTGTAACAATTTTCTTCAATGTGCCCTAGGAACACAGCAGCAAGTGGACAAAGCTCTTACACTGATTGGGAAGAAGTTCAAAGACCTGGATATGACCAATCTGTATGCTCCGCCACCCCCCCCTCTCACGTTGCCATCACTTCCCATGACATCATGGGTGAGAGAACTTTTTAAACTGGTAAAACTGTTGTGTGTATTTCTTTTTAATTTTGTTCAAAAAGTCAAATCTCCTCATTGCCATACAGTTGTAATAATCTCTCCTGTCACTTTTTTAGTCAAACATAGGGACAGCTCACTAATTACCGCTAAGTTTGGAGCCCCGACCTTAATCTTGCTCTGTGAACCCTGCTTCTCATACACTGGTGCGGCTCACTTACAGATTTTGACTGGCTGACGGCCACGGGGGGACAGTCTAGTGGGAAGCACAGAGGTCAGACAGACATGTATGGAAAGTTCATGCGTGGGAGAAGACAGTACCTGTAGATTTGATTTGGATCTGAAACTGTCATGCACACACCGTCGACAACAAACGAAGACATGTATATGATGCAGCTTTTAAGGCAAAGGCACGCGATCTAAGCTTGGCATCAATGAATCATTGTTTAGGCGTTGGCGGCGGGAGGAATGAAGTCAATGTAAAAATACATTTTTAACCACGCATGTTGATATTGTGTTGATGCTGCACTGCTGATTATCAGGCACAGTTTGGAAAAAAAAAACATATCTCAGACTGAAACCAAGTTACAACAAAATCATTCACGTACTATCTTTCAGTGTAAGTATCTCATGTTGCAACACGAAAACCTGTGGCTTATTTTCAAAATGCGTCTTGAATATGAACAAAATTGTCTTAGGCTTTCTCAAATTTAGGTGGTGCGGTGTATACAACAGTGCACAAAATAATCAGGAATTCACTGTCATTTGTTGCAAAGTGATGCCATTGAGTGAAAATAGAGGCCATACTTCATAGAAAATTATCCAAGAGTTGAGATGGGAACTATCAAGTTGCTTGTAATGTGCTTTAACCAAAATAGATGGGTTAACCTGAGAGTTACAGAGGAAGCAACTCCAGTTTCATGCGTGACGTAAAGGAAGACATGAGGATGGTTTGTGTTTGAAGTTGATGATTGAAAGGACAGAAGAAGGAAGAGAAGGATAATTAGCTTGGACAACTGAAAATGAAGGCAACTCCCACATGGAGCAACCAAAAGAACAGCAGTTAGCAGCAGCAATTTGTAGTACTTATGTATGCATGATAATGAGGTGTGTCACAAGGTGAAGATGCAGATGTAGATCGTTAAGAGGGATGACTTCAAATGTCTCGAGTCAACCATTCAAAGCCACAGACTGTACATGCACTTGACCTCTGACTTGTTTGTATCGGTGGGTCTTTGTTGAAAGATTTGCTTACGTCTTCATCAGAATCATGGCTCCTTCAGTCTGTTTGTCACATCTTCACGTTGTCACATTGTGTTGGCCCCTCAATTCCCGGCAACACCATCTGAGCACATACAAGCCACTGTTACTGTGGAATGTAGACAATGTCCAGATATATTTGGACAGGGAAAGATGTTAGGCCATTTTATTACACGGCTTGTGTGAATGCTTGGTTCTGATTGGCCGATATTGGTCACGTGAGCGGTCATTATTTTCGTATAATGACCGCTTGACTATCAATAACGGACCGCTGCGAAATCAAAGACTCAGAGTTGAACTTCCTGCATTCATATCAATCCGCGCCAAAGCGTCTAGTTCCACTCTGGACTGTTTACGTACTGTTGCCCGCGTCGCGCTTCGTCACGGAACAAACATGAGCAGTTTAAAAATTATTTTCAGCATATTTGGGAAGCATGAAACTTTCGACGCGTGGGTAAGTATGATACGTGTATTTCAAGCTGCGGCGACAAACACATCGGAAGAAGTGACAGAAGCGCGAATGTAAAAGCAGAGTACCTGTAGCCGTTACGGCACTATTTTCTCGCGGAGACGAAAATATCGTCGCCTACACTCATGCAGAAAAATGAAAGTAGCCTTGTTATGAACTATTTCTGACAACTGTATTATTCATTTATGTTTTAAGCCGTGTAATAAGCGCGATAATGCCCTTGTCGTCG